>JAZKJV010010473.1:0-219355 GCA_037367405.1 Ottelia alismoides
TCTATGTATATAAATAATATTATTTTCCTCTAAATGAAAATAAAAATGTGTTTTTGTTAATTTGTATATAAATATAAAATAAAATAAAAATCAAAATAAAAATAAAAAATAATAATAATAAAATCCATTTTCCACCTTGTATTTATACCATGTACATATGTATTTAAACCTATTGATTTAACTAATGTAAATAAATCATAAAAATAAAAAAAATACCTATTTATTCCAAATTTTATGTTGTAAACAAATAAAAATAAAATTGGAATAATTGTGCAAAAATAACAATTAAAAATGAAAATCAAAAATACATATATGTATATACCTATATATAATAATAATATAATGTAAATACATAATTTATTTTCCAAAAAAATAAATAAAAATCACTAAAAATCTTAAAAAATAACTAAATATTTTTTTATTTTGTAAATATTTTAAAATAAGGTCATTTTCTATTTTTATTGAATTTATAAATAATTAATAATCAGAATTATCTGATTGGTCCACGGGGGATGTTGACCCCCGGTCAACTCTCCCCCGCGGACCCCCTTCTTGGCGAATCGGGTTTCTGACCCGATTTCTCCGAATTTCCCTCACCTAATCTGATCTCCATCCACCTAAACCCCGGGCCCTGATTATCACCAGTTGATCCGATACCTTCGCTCGGGGATCTACCTAGGGATCCGTGCTTTGTCGTGCCATGCCCGACTCATTCTTGTCAGACCCTCACTCGTATAAAGTTTCACCTCCGCCGCATTTTTCACTCATCTTTGACTCTGCCCTTCCATCCCAGGAACTCCACTACCCTCCTTAGAGTGACAGCTATCCGAGGGTCGTGTCGCAGTGAGGAGGAGGTGTCCCCAGCCACTGATCCGGCGAGTTCTTCGCCGTGTGCCGCCGCGAGGTGCGCCGAGCCTCGAGACCCGACGAACCCTTGAGGCAAAGACCCCAGGAGCTCCGCCGGCTCATCTACAGTCGACCTCGATCACCAGGTAGCTTCGATACCCTCTAGTTTAGCTTAATTTTCAATTACGCCTAATTTACGCGTCGGTAGTCGCCGGCCAATTTACACCATCTCAGTCACACATTCGATCGTCGGACCCCCGATTCACACTCATGAGACTCCTACCTGCGTTCTACGCCCCTCCGTTCACCTTGGTTCGCCCCGGAACCAAGAGTCGAGTCTCCGCCACCGCCGCTTCGCCGGAGACTACGCTCCGCCCGCATCTGACCACCTGTTCCACCCCTAACCAGGTCGAGGCACTTTGCCCTCGACCCAACGTTTGTTCTGTGCCATTTTGCAGGTCAACGAGACCCAAGTGAGGGTCCATCAGTCCAGGCACAAGAGCTTTGCTCCTCCATCATCGTCGAAGCTCCTCAAAGCTTCTCGGCCTCATCGGAGGTGCCCACCAGCTGCGGAAGAGTCTGAGCTTCATTTTGCCTGTCTCATCAGCCCCAGGAGGAGGTCCTACGCGCTCGTAGTGAGCCGGCGAAGTTCACCGGCAGCCAGTTCATTCAGGACCCTCCACCACCGTCGGATCGAGCTTCGCCCCAGTTTAGATCTCAACCCTTCGTTCATCGGGCAACCTCGACTGTCGGATCTTGATCAGGAGCTCATCTGGAACGTCGATCCAGTGAAGGGTTAGCCACGCACCACAGCTGTCGGATCGTCACGTGGCACGCCCTCATCCATCGGATCAAAATAAAGGGGTAGTTTGCTCTTAGACCCCTCATTTTCCTGCATTTATAGATCAGTCCTGTAAATATTTTAGTGAGTTGTTTTTATTTTGGATAATTTGCATCTGGGACCCTCTGTTTATTTTATTTGCACTTTGGTCCCTGCCTATGTGAGACACGTGCTTCGTCACGTGATAGTTTGGGACATTTTGCATGTATGGGCTTGGGGTTTGTTGTGTTATGAAATGAAATTAAGTTTTTGATATTTGCATCCATACCCTTGTGCATGAATTAATTGAGCATGTGTTGAATATCTGGGCTTTTTGTTCCTTTTACCCTAAAGTTTTCGCACATGTTACGTTTAAGCCCCTGGAAATTTTGTTTCTTTGCATTTAGGTCCTTGTGAGCTGGGTGCCTTGTTTTTATTAAATAAAATACCAAATTAAATCCAAATTAGGTGAAATTTGGATACGTGGCTCCTGCCACTGTGTAAAAAATTTGGGACATTTTTTAGGCTTTTGATATTTTAAAAATTCTAAAATACGCATTTTTTTACTATCTGAACTGAAAAATCAAAGAAAAATATAAAAACTCCTTTAAAAATTCTAAAATAATTTATGATAGTTAATTGTAGTGTTTTCTACCTTCTATCCAATTTTGAGCTTATTTGGATATATAAAACCCATAAAAATTGCAAAACCCTAAAAATCTTTTAAAAATTATAAAAATTCTATAAAAATCAAAAAAATACAAACTCTTTTCTATACCTTGGTTTTTGTTTGTATTTTTCATAAAAATTGCCTCCAGACTTTTATAAATCAATTTTTTATTTTTATTTGATCTTTCAAATCTGGCTGCACAGTAGTCCATATTTTTCTTCTTTCTTGATTTTTAGAAAATCAAATAAAAATTATAAAATCTTTAGAAAATTACCAAAAACATTTAAAAATGTAAAAAACATAAAAACAATTTTATTTTAATTTTTGTAGTATTTTTTAATGTTTAAATAATTGTCGTAGTTGTTCGTTTCTTACATTTTCTTATAAAATTAAAAATACAAAAAAAAATTAAAAACCATTAAAATCCACCAAATAATATTTTATTCTTTATTTCGACTTTTACTACTTCGTAGGCCGCAAGGCCAACTCGTGCTCCCTGAGTCCGGCCCTGGTCGCTATACAAAGTTAATAAAATTAGCAAGGACCGCTATCTGATTTTGACTATTTCATTGACTTATTTGGTGGTTCTTATTATTTTCTTGTTGATCGGGTCTCTCTATTCGGGTCACAACGACATCGAATATTTTTACCTTATCCCGATAGTGAGATATTTCGGTCATCAGAATACTACTGAGGTTGTTGCTGCTGCCTCCACGGTTGTCCTTGTTGGTAGGGACGAGGACCCTGCTGGTAGTACGGTCGTGGCGGTGACTAGTGTGGGAACTGGGGCTGCTGTTGCTGCTGGATGTACTGCCCACCCTGAACTGGAGGCTGCTGCTGGGATGAGGCACCTCCGGTCAACCATCGAAATCCAAGATGGTCTCGGAAGATCCCAGGCTGAGGTCGGTCGTACCAAATCCTGTTGACTTCCATCAACGGCTCCTGATCGTAAAGGGGTGAGGGGAGAACTGCTAGGGGTTGATCCGGCTGGTATACCACCATCTGAGTGTCCTCAGATGGTGGTAACTAAGCGTACTGCCGCTACGGCTGCTGGAATGGCTCCGCCTGAATGTGGTGAATCTGTCTATAGTGGGCGGAGGGCTGGGTCGAGCTGCTACTGATGGGGTCGGTCAGTGACCTGAGACAGGGCTGAGAAGCCGTCTGTGCCTCCTGAGACACATGATCTGGGTCTTCAGGTCACTTAGCGTATGTGCCATCTGATCAATCTGCGACATACCCTAGCATTGCTTCTTCTCAATGATCTCGATGCGGTCCAGCTTCTCACTGATGATACCCATATCAACGGTCGATGACTCTTCCTGTGTTGCGGCTTCTAATGATGTGGATGGACCTGCATAGACCTGTGTTATCCTCTGATAGGACACGGCCTGTGGTGGGGGCTTCCCATGTGTGTAGAGTCGGGTCTGGGACACGACGGTGTAATTCTCTCATTTCCTCGTAGATCGCCCAGACCTGATCCTCATCCTTCACGAAATATGATCCCCCACAGGATGCATTCACTAGCCCCTGCAGCTACGGTGTCAGCCCACAAAAGAAGCTCTGCACGAGGTTAGGCTTGGATATATCATGATGTGGACACCGGTCGATAAGCTCTCTGAATCGGTCTAATGCTTCATGAAACTGCTCGTTAGGAAGCATGGAGAAGTTGTTGATGAGGGCTCTCACTGCATTCGTCCACCCGAGTGGGTAATACTTGTTCAAGTACTCGTTCTGAAGCTATTTCCATGATGTCGTGTACCTCCCTAAATGTTTCAGCCAATAGGCTGCTCTATCCACGAGGGAGAACGGAAAGGCCACCATCTTGATGGTATCCTTGTCCACGAATCGATCGTGGACCGTGCTGCAGATTATCTCGAACTCCTGGAGATGGAGGTGCGGCCCCTCAGTGGCTAGCCCGTGAAATCTAGGCAGTAACCGAATCATCTAAGGAGGGAGCTTGAAATCTCCCAAAATAGCAGGCAGTTGAATCCAATGGTGCGTCAGAGTTGCACTAGGGTTGTGCAACTCTCTCATCAAGTGTGTTGGTCGGACTGGCTCCTGGGGCTCGTTGAGATGGGGTCCATCTCCTCCTCCTAGCTTTGGAATGTCTCCACCACCGGCTCTGTTCGGATGGCATCTATCTGCTCACATCTGAGCCATCTCCATGCGCATGTCGGCCATGAAAGACTCTTGATCTCTAATATGTCGTTGCATGGTCTCTAGGGAGGCTAACAGGGTGTTGTTGATGGCACCCTGATCAAGAACGTACGTGTGAGTCTGGTTAGGTCCATCAGTGCGCTCCTCACTGCTGGCAATGATCTCTACAAAGGCAAAAGACCAAAACTCAGGTGCCGTCAAATAAATGTACATCTGCTGTGGTCTTTGCTCGGACACCTCAAGACTGGTAGAAGGGTGGTCGAGGGGCAACAAGGTGGAGTCAAGCATGCGTCTCAAAAATCACTAAAAATACTACACGGTAGTAGGAGCTACTGGTAATTTTTTGGGAATTTTTGGAGTAGTTTTGATATTTATTTAATTAAAAACAACACTCACAAGTTATAGGGACCTAAATGCAATTTATTTAAGTTCATGTATTAAACATTGACAAGCATAAAAAGCCTAGGGCCAAATATGTAATTTATCCAATCAAATCCGCACATGCAAATCCACGTTCACAGGGGCATAAATGCAATTTCATAAAACCATTCATTCAACAAGTAACATTTAAAAATTCCAGGCTAAAAAATGCAAAAACACTCAAGTTCACCTGACGAAGCACGTGTCTCCAAATAGGGGGGACTGAAATGCAAATAACAAAAACTACAGGGACTAAACTGTAAATAAGTTCAACTACAACTTTATTTTACAGACTAAAACATAAAGTAGAGTAAATACAGGGTAAAAAGAGCAATATACCCTCGCTGCGCGTGAGTCGCCCGTGGGAGCCACGTGTCAGCCGCTGGAGAAGGCATGGACGTGCGGCTCTGATGGCGTCAGGTGTCAGATCTGACGACCAGGGGCTCTCGAGGATGTGGAATGTGCGTGGATGTCAGATCTGACATCCAACGACCTGACTCCTCTGCGGCGACTACAGTCCGGATGAAATCTGGCAGTACGGGTCTGATCCAACGATGACGGATCGACCTAGATGAACAGCTCCTGGGTGAACTTCACTAGAGCCAAGGAGGAGATCCTCGGCTCCGATGATCGATTGGGAAATGTCCGATGACTCATGGAAGGCTTCTGCATCGACAGAACAGCTCAGATGAAGACTCCACTGGCCGGATGGGCGTGACAACGAAGGTGGCCTGGAGGGACTCTGACGAGCTCTGAGATGGATGGAATGAGGGCTCCCAACGTACGCCAAGACCTGCAACAGGTAGCTCTGACTCGGAGCTATGCTCCAGTCTAGGTTATTGAGACTAAATGGAAAAGAAGTGACGAGGAGTGGAAGTTGGTCTCCGACGAAGGCGATAGGGGAGACCTCAAGCCTAATCTGGACTAGATGGACGAAGATCAGGGTGATCAGGATGCGGAGCGAGATGGAGGGTGAGCGTGCGGTGATATCGGAATGGCTGGGATGGGGGAACGGAGCTCCGATCGACTGGTCGGAGCTGGCGGAGCAACGACGACGACAAATGAAAGATTCGATCGAATAGACCAAGGCGAAGGATAAAAAGTTTACCTGAAGGTCGGAACGTGTTCCTCAGCTCCAGGCGAAGGGGTCGGTGGGGTAATGAACACGACCAAGCGACGGAAGGCAAGGGAGGCTACTCGCGGCGGATCTCCGGCCACGAAGGCTGAGCTGCAGCGTTGCTGCATCAAATCGATCGCCTGGCGATGCTCCAGACGGATGTCACTCTGCTGAAGGTGGCTAGGGTATCAAGAGGGAGCGAGGCACGAGCTAGGGAACTGTGGAGACAGAGAGAAGACTATATAGGGTTATCGGGGGTCTAGAAAGATCGGAGAGAAGCGCGAGCCCCGAGATGGAATCGGATGGGGCAATGGACCTGCGAAGATGTCGGATGTACGAGGATTCTCGGGTTTGAATCCTGAGGCGAGAGGCGAGCGGAGTTGGGCTGGAAATATCGAGAAGAAACTCCGGCAACAAGGCCCCGGGTTTAACCTGGGTAGGAGGCGTCGTTGACCCGTGGTCAACATTCCAACCGACCAATCAGAAAATAGAATTTACAAAATACTTTACAAATTCAAAAAAAAAATAATAAATGATTTTAAATTAAAAGGTGTATAAAATAAAAAATGTTTGTTATTTTTCAAACTATTTTTCTATGATTTTTATTTATTTTTTTTAAAATAAATTATTCTATATACAGTATATTGTATTATATGCAGGTATAATATACCTATGTATTTTGTACAATTATTTTTAATTTATTTTTTTTACAAAAATACCCAATTGTATATTTTATTTAATTATAATATAATTTTTGATTATAAAATAATTTTTGTTTTATTTTTATTATTCGTTTATAGGTATAAAATAAATAGGGAAGAAGACCTATATGCATGTATTATGTACAAGTGAGAGAGATGATTTTATTCTGTTTTTATTTTTTTTATGATTTTTATTTTATTTTTATAAATACATGTACGAAGGTAAAAAGACAATTTATTTTTATTTTGGCAAAAAATAATTATTTATTTACACACATGATATATACACACTATAGAGTAGGCCTTATCTCTCTCTACTTATTTTATGTGGCAATCAGGCCAATGCTTGGCCCTCTCTTGGGGTTTGGGTCATTCAGTATTTCTTCTAAATACCTCATTCCTTTTTCTTATTCTTTATTCTTTTATTTTTGTACATATAAATGCTAATTATGTAATATTAACACATGCATGCATATTGCTAAGTTATTGTATTTACGCTTATTTTCATGATGCTTTGCCAAGATAATTAGCTAACATAAAAGAATAAAGAGTGATGAACATGGATTCATCATTGACCGAGGGTCAATGAGTGGCGCGCTCTAATTGGTCCAGCTGAGATCACTACTGGAAAAAACTGTAGGTTTATTCAAAAATAATTATTTATAAATAGTAAATAATTTTATTAATTTTTTTATAAAATAAAAATTGTTTATTATTTAATGTAGTATTTTTTATGATTTTTATTTATTTTTGATGTATTTTATTACAAGTTTATTTTAAATAGCTTATTTATAGGTATATTTATATGTATTTTGTATATTTTTATTTTTATTTTATATATATTTCATTTTATTATTTTATTCTTTTATTTTATATATTTATAACTTATTTTTGTGAGCATAAGTATATTTTCTTTTCTTTTTTTGAAGTTGTTTGTACACTTTAATAAATATGTAAGTATGTGATGTAGGTATATTCATAGGTATTTTACCTAAGTTTTATGTACATGATTTTATTTTAAGTATTTTAATGAGCTTTATTTTAGTTTTGTATTTTTAATAGAATCTGTATAATATTTACAATATTATAAAAATATAAAAGAATAAATAATATATTCCCTTTTATTTTTATACATATATAAGCATAGGTCTTTTATCTATGTAGTGTACATAAACTTATTTTCTTTTCCCTTTTCTTTTTGATTTTATTTCGATTTTAATAGGCACATGTGTTATAAATAATATTTACAAAATTATAAAAATGAGAATTTGTAAAAAGAATAAATGATGAATAAATTGAATATTTTAATCAGTAGACTATATAATAGGGGCCCAAAACCTAACTTTTACACATTAGCTTCAAAATATATGAAACCACTACCATTAAATAGCTCTTGAAAAGTTATATACAATTAGAGGTGATTTTGCTATGTTTTGAGTTTTTATTTGGAAGATATGGGTCTGTGAAGTTTGATTTCTGGCTTTTTATTCTGAGTATAAAATGAACACTGTGTATTCTTTTTGTACAATCTCAATTTTGTTATTTTTATTTACATTATTATCTACAACTTTTATGTACAAAGTTTCTTTATTTGATGACTAAATAATAAGGAATAAAATAAGTGCCAAAAATGCATATTTAATGAATGAATAAATGAGAATTTTATTGTATTTTTTGCCCTTATCTCCCCCTACTTTATCCGTTGTTGACAATTCCATTCTGGACTTGGTCTCGGGGTTAGGGTCATAAAATATTTTCAATATTTTATTCCTTTTTCTTTTCTTCTTTTTATTCTATAATTTTAGCATTAAAAACTTTATGTTATATACTAATAATAAAATAAATAAGGAATGATGTTATGTGCAAATTAATGTTATTTACATGCAGTAGCTAGTGCTTTTAAGGCCAAAATGATAGAATAAAGGTGATGAAATGAAGATTCACCAGCGGCGCGACGCCTAGGCTTTCTGCAAACTTCCTGTCAAGCAAACTGAAATAACTAGGTCTCCTGATTAGCGACCATAACATGGGCTCCCTCCCTTTGGGGACGACCTCGCCTCCATGATTGGAAAGCAAAACCGCCCACACCAGACGACGATCTGGCTTCTTAATACCACCTCGTAGCTTCTTCTCGCCCCAACCCCAAGTACAATGCCGCCTCCTCCCCACATCGTCAACTCCCTCCTTACCCAACTGCTTCTCTTCCTGCAAAGCCACCAACCTGTCATTGTTGCCCCCACAATCCGCAATCTCTCCACCACCAACCTCGGTACCCCCTTGCCGACCTCGATGATTCTCCCAGGCAAAAACTGCCCTCCTGCCCCCCAGACCTCAAAGAAGCATCCACCACAGACTCTAACTTGCCCCTGGACACACCTATTGCCGATCTCTGAGAGCGATGGACCTCCTTTGGACCCTCTTTAACGCTAGGATGGGATCCGCTGCCCCTTTCTGTGACCCCGCCATCTAGCTTGGACCTACGAGGGACCCTGTCCCCTGAGAATTCTTCCCCTGCAAACCTCCGAAGGTCCACCACCAAATTGATGCCTTGATCTGCAACTAGCAATCCAACGAGCTCTTAATGTGAATCCAGTGACAAAGAAGCCGCACAATGCCCCTCTTCAGGAATGCCACAAGGTTGGATCCGCAGTTGTGCGACCGTTCTTGCTTGATCTGGCAAATGGGTTGAATGCTGCGAAGAGCAAGGGCCTGATTGGCTGGCCCCATGGCTTCATTCCTGCCCTCACCAATTAGTTCCCGTGGACCCCACCCTCTACCGCAGACCCCACTCCAGAATAGAGCCCCTTCCCACCATAGTTGTACTCCGCAATCGCCTCTCTCCCATTAACACCCGCGGGCCCCACCACAATTGGACCCCCCATCCCATGTGGATCCGCCGCATGTTGCATGGCGTTACGCAAACCCTATGTCGGTTATGCGACCACCTCTCTCCCATTAACATCCACGGGCCCCATCACAGTCGGACCCCCCATCTCATGCGGATCCTCTGCACGTTGTATGGCGTTATGAAATCTCCACGTCGGTTTCAGCGCACCAAACTTAATTGCATCTCTTCCGCAATTTCGCATGTTCTCCGCCACCGTTCTAGGAAGACAAACGGACACAGGACCCCCAAACTCCTTCGCAACTGCCGCCCCTGCCGGAGCGACCGTTTCGACCATATCGTCCTTGGTCGAAATGGAGGAAAACGCTCTTCCTCCCACCTGGACCGACGCCTCGCGAGACCTCTTCCCCGCACCTTCTTCCCTCAGGAAAACGGTCGAGGAAATCTCCAAGCACAAACGCCAACCTTCCGCCCACACGGACCACCTGCCCAATATGCATGGGTGCAACCGGCGGACCCATAAAATAGTGTCGACGTCCTCACCCGGATAGCAACCACTGGAGGTCAAACCCTCCACCACAGCAATACCAGATAGCAGCCTACATACCCAGTAAACATTTCTCCAACTAAAAGGAATCCCTTTCACCTTCACCAAGCTCAGGAACCCTTGGGATCGACCCGTCCCCGCCGTGCGCCCGCCTCCACTTGAGCAAGGACACTCCTGAACGTGACAGGGATAATAAAGCATCAGCCTCCCTCGTCGAAAGGTCGCGAGCCAGCACTTTCCAGGTTGACAACGCTGCAACATCCCCCCCGAAACTGCCTCCCGCCACCAAGCCAACATCCGAGGAACCCTTAAAAAGGGCTCTCCTGCCACCTCCTTCTCCAATCAGCAAACTTTCAGTCGCCCCTGACTTGGACGAGATCCCTCTCGAACGACAATTCTTGCTCCGATGCGCCAACCCATGCACCTAAAGCATCGGAGAGCGTCCCTGTACTGCCTCACTTAATGAGAGAGCGAACCCCATCTAAAACATCCCCGACAGAAGGGCAAGACTACCCCAAGGCCCTTGGTCACGATCCGAGATCGACCTCACTCCTCAGGAACACCACGTGCACCCCCATGGGGGTCTTGACCTCCCGAAGCCTTGCTTGGGTGGCGTTGATCACCGACGGCGACCCACTCTCCACTGCATCTCATTCCTCCATCTGATTTATCATCTTAACATATGAATCCTGGCTTGAATCCATGAACAAAACACCAAATAGATACCTTAAATTTAATAAACTAACAAAATAATGCTTGTAATAAAAATAGACTAATAATGTATATTTATCTTGCAAATAAGCCCATGAAATAATTCAAAATAAAAATTGATAAAAATAAAGTGTTGAATATTGTATGTAAATAATCCCCTGTAAATAACTAAACTCCCCTGTTTTTTAAGCACATATCGAGTCAATTCAAGCACATATCGAGTGACGATGAAATCCATGTTGTTAGGGAGGAGAGTAAGTTGAATATAGACTCCTCTCCTTCTCTTTCGCGTCTGCATTAGCATACATATAGGAGCAAAGGATGCTAAATGCAATGCCAAACGAGAGTCGATTACAACATCATCGATCTTGGCAGGAGGATAAGGAAGATGGGAGTAGTGCAAACAAGGAAGATAGTCATCTCAAAGCGACCGCCCACCCTCCTCTCCATTGAACGAAAGCAAACACCACTCGACTTAGTGGAAGTTTTGAAACACTCATCAGTTTAACTTCTGATTGTATTGATTATTTATTATTAAAAATAAAATTTTCCATAAAGGAATATAAATTTTTGAATAGTCCGTGAATATATATATATATATATATAATTTTTTATTTTTAAGAGACAAAAAAGAAATAGCACTAGTATTATATTTATAAGATCCTTGCACCATATGCCCTTCCTCATCTGACCTAATTACATTTTATATAAGGGAAAGCATCAAGTTATGGAATGATTCTCCTTAGTTTTATTCTTTTAAATAGTATTTAATCAAGGTGACTTTTGTGATTTGCAATCCTTGCACCACTGTCTTATTCTCATATTTTTTGTGCTCTCGCAATCTATCTTTTTAAGATAATGTTAAAATAAGTAACATTCCTACAAAATAAAATGGAGCCACAATTTGATGATTTGTTGTTATATATTGTGATGTTATGTATATAATAATGAATATTATTTATTGTAAAATTGCATTTGATTCATGAATTTCAAGATATTTTTGTATCAATCGTTGCTGTGATTTCGGAAAAAGACATTGGGAACTCATCACAATGTAATGTGATTTTTATACTCATAACTTTGAGTAATTCCGCAAATACAATCATAATCCTGCATAATCATGAATTACATGAAAACTCCGAGTAATGCTTAACTCTTACATGACATAATCCCGTGTTATACTCCATTTGGGATACCCATTATATTCGAAGGTTTCCGTTGAAAAAGATAAAACTGCCCCTGAAGCTCATTCTTATTTGCAATAACATGCCATCATTCTCTCCATCGAACCCCCCCCCCCCTCCCCCAGGCAGGCAAAGTTCCTCCTGGAAGCCTCCCCCCCCCCCCCCCCCGACCGCTATGCCGAGCTGCTCTGCTCCCCCCCCCCCCCAACCCGTCGAGCTCCTGCTCGAAGCCCCTCGCCTGCTGAGCTCCTCCTCAAACCCCCACCCCGACGCCGAGCGAGATCTCCTCAAAGCCCCGCCCCCACCGCTGCCGCTCCAAGCTCCCTCCTCAAAGCCACCCCCCCCCCCCCCCCCACGGAGCTACTCCTCCCCTGCTCGAATCCCCCCTAACCCCCAATGCCCCCTCGTCAGCTCCTCCTTCCCTGCTCTAACACCCCCCTCTCCCGCCGCCAAGGAGTCCCGTGCCCAGCTCCTCTTCGAGCCCCCTGCTCGAAGCCCACCGCCAAGTGAGCCCCACGCTCCTCCTTCCCTCATGCTCCCATGCTCGAAGCCCCCTCCAGCAGCAGCATCGAGGCTTTGCCCCCCCCCCCCCCCCCCTCCCGGCGACCTGAGAACTCTGCCCTCCTGCTCGAACCCCCCCCCCCCCTCGCACCAGCTCCTCCTCCCCTGCCGCCAAGGAGCCCCGCGCCTAGCTCCTCCTCGAGACCCACCCATTGAGTTGCTTCTCCTCCCCTGCTCGAAGCCTGCTGCCAAGCGAGCCCCGTGCTCCTTCTCCCCTCCTGCCCCGCCGCCAAGGAGCCCCACGCCCAGCTCCTCCTCGAGACCCCCCCCCCCACCGCGTCGAGCTGCTTCTCCTCCCCTGCTCGAAGCTCCTCACGCCCCCAACCCAGCAGCAGCCCCGCCGACCCAAGTTTCTGGCCTGCTCGAAGCCCGCAGCGCTGCTCCCTTGCTCGAACCCCCACCCCCCTCCCGCCGACCCTCCCATGCTCGGAGTCCGCAGCCCGCCTCCTCTAGCCCCCTTTCTTCTCCAATTTGTTGCTCCTCTGGCTCGTCGCTTGAATTCGCACCATCCCAACATGTTGCGGTGCGGCAGGGACGTTGGGGGGAAATGGTCGGTCGGCAGCGGGGGAAGGGGAGGAGGTCAAAGGGGGGAGGTTGAGGGTAGATGGTCATTTTTTAACGGTAACAGGATTTTTTAAATCGGCACCATCTCGATGGAGGTCGTAGGAGTCTCTATTTCTGACGAAATTCGAATGGTATATAGGAGGAATATAGGGATGAATATACATGATTTTATTTTTCAAAATTTGTTGTTTATAGGGATATAGGGACGAAATTTGTTGTCTATGCTACACTTACATAGTCACTGTGCAAATCCCGAGAAACGTATATTAGCAAAAGATGTTATATTAAAAGTGCTAACGAAACGAAAAAAGTAAATTCTGAAAAAATGGAAACAACCATCCGTCTAACACACCACAACAATGAAATATGATTTATACGATTCTCGGAAAACATATATAATTAATTATACTTACGAGCTAGGTCCTGCGGTCACCTGCATCCTCCATCTCCGTTTTTTCCCGCCTTCTCTTCCAAGGGCAAGATGGTCATCGCCTCGAGGTTCGCCAAGGTCACTGACAACGCCAAGCTTCGGCAATCCGCCACCTCCGTCTTCGTGGATGATGTTGTTGAGGCCGGCGGCGAAGACAACTCTGACAACTTTAGCTTTAGATTCAGTGGCGACAACGGCGGCATCAAATGAAAAAGAAAAAGGTCAATGTGCTGACTAATTTTCATAAAGAGGACCGGAATGTGTTGCAACAGATTTGGCCCCTTTTGATTGGCTTTCTCATGTAATTCATGATTATGCCGGTTTATGATTGTAATTGTGGAATTACTCATAGTTATGAGTGTAAAAATCTCTACTATAATTCATTGCCAACAATTTAGCAATGATATATCGATCTAAAAAATAATACTACATGTATAAAATTTAGTTTTATAAATATGGCAAGATAAATCAGTGGATTCTTAAATTATTCATTGGTGTAGCTCCATCCTAACGCAGTGAATTATTTAAATAATCTAATTATCATTATTGTTATTCTTTTAGTCTCCCATCATAATAATTTTGGATATTTCTACATTACAAATATGCCGTATACATCAGCGATATTGGATTTTTCTCCATGTAAAATATATGTGGATCAAGTAGGAGTTACAAATATAATACATAAGATTGGATTTTAAAAAATATTATATAAATAATAAAACATATGACTTTTATCAGTTGTTTCCTCATTGGATATTGCGGTATCAATTATGTCTCTTCTTTTTTGGAATATCAATTGAGCCCTTGACTTCTTGTACCGTTTGTACCCTTTCATTCGTTTAGTCGTCTGAATTAAACCGCGATTTACTAAAATCATGGTATGGCTATGCCCAAATCAATTACATGAGAAGCATTGATCAGATCAGCACCATTGCAGTATCGCGTCAGATCGACCGATTTGAGAACCAAATCTGCAATCGAGCAAAGCATCGTCGACGTCTGAAACATTACAACACCTAAGATTCAAGATCCGAAGCATCGCATCTGATCGAGATCTGATATCCAACTAAGCACAGCACATATCCAACTAAGCACAGCACACATCATCCTCACCTGGAGCCTTCAGGTATGTAATAAATCACCGCTCAAGATTATTGATACCCTCACCAGATATTGGAATCTTGCTGAACATAACAATATCAGATGCCACCAGAAGGAATCAAAACAACAAACACTTGAGACCATCAGCTACTACATGCCACTGGGAGGAATCGAAATGCCATTATAAGGCTCATTCTTCGTTTGCAGCAAGATGAGCTCTTGATTTGATTCCTTGCATTCTATATCGAAAGTCTTTAGGGTGTGTTTGGTACGCGGGTTAAGGTGAGTTAAATTGGTAGGGGGTAACTTATTTTTGTGTTTTGGTGTTTGGATAGATGGTTGAACTGAGGGTGGGTTTGTTGTGATATGATTGTGTTGAAGTTTGGAAAAGTGAGTATTATTGTGATGTGATTGTATTGGAGTTTGAAAAAATAGGTAGAAGTTGAGTAATTTATATTTTTTTAGATTATATGATGGTATAATATATATTTTTTGGAATAGATAAAAAAGAAATGATTTATTTAATGTATTAAAAAAGAGAGAAAAAGTGGGCCCCATATGAGAGAGAAAAGGAGAGGTTTGTGAAGGTAAACCCTTCAAAGGAAGGTTTAACCTCCTAACCGAACATGACCTAAGAAAGGAGGCATCACATAAGGAGCTGTGAGGAGCTCGTGGTGGCACATAGGAAGATGGGTTGTTTTTATAGGATTTTAGTATTGACCTTTCTAATACCGCGGCTTTACTTAGAAAAAATGATTTAATTAATTGTTTTTTTATTTAAAAAAATAAAAATCAATCGAAATCCGATTGGATCGTCTGATCTAATTGAGCCAGTTCAACAAAGCCACCCATTCTTTTTTTATAAATAAATAATTTTTAATTCCTAAGTAATACGCACATTCTTAAAAACTATTCATTTGCAGGTCCATCCCCCATCCTACTACAGTACTGATCCTTTGATTCTTCGCTTTATATAATCCCTCATTGCAAGTCTTTTACTTCACAGAATAAAAAATTTCAGTGATTACGTCCCTTTGATTTTGAGATACATGAACGGAAGCAAATGATACATCAACATCATCAAGAAGTTGCTACCGTCGTGTTATGAGCAAGGCATTAAATGTCGGATTTCGATTTCGTTTCGATAAGCCTGAAAAGAGAAATTCGATGAAAATTCGGTAAAACGGCCAGAAATTGGAGAAATTAGTTGAGAACTCAATTTTATAAAATAAATGTTTCTAATATTTTTTAACTCAATAAATGAGATAGAAAGATAGTTTTTTTTCTAATAGTAAGATATTAATATGACATGTTATAATAAATTTCCATCCATATCGTCCCAACAGTTAAAAAAGTAGTATGTTGCTCATAACCACAATTAGATTTGGAATTATAATTAGAAGCCATTAGTTTCTCCTCCTGAACATGAAGAGAGAATGGTGACGTGTGAGCACCTCTTCAATAAGAATGGGGTGATACATATGATAACTACTAACTAAAATATATATCAAAATAGAGGAAAATAAAAAATATAAAGATCTTTATTCAAAACTTTAATTTAACTCTTAAATCATGTGTTTAACTGATTTGGTTTGGATTTAGATCTAAAATATAGAAACAAACTAAAGAAACTTCTTCAAACAATGTAAAGCACTCGAACAACATAATACATTAACGAATAAAAATAAGTGAAAATTCATTAATATATGCAAATTTCGATGAAAGCGAACGGTGAATTCTCTTATTTTTTTGTTTCGCTGAAACAACATGTTATTTCGATGAAATTTCGTTGACATTTCGTTGATATTTCGTTGAAATCCTGGAAAAAGAAATAAAGGAGCGTTTCAATTTCGACGACCTAAAGAAATAGAAATTTCGGAGATTTTCGGTGGAATTTCATTGAAATTCGTGGCCATGGTTATGAGAAGCTTTAAGTTAATAACCCTTATCGTCATATTTTAACAATTATTTCTCAATTCTTAATTTTAGACATTAAGCATATGTATTTATATGAATTCTACAAAATCATTTAAATATGGATTTGATGGGGCTGCCCCGTGCCATTTGTCCATAATTTTTATTTATTTTGTTGAAAAATACCACCATGTACATTCATTTATATATCCCTCCAATATACAATTCGGATTTTATCAGAAACAGAGACTCCAATGTGGTTCATCTAGAATAGGTCGATTACGGCAATGTTTAGACTGCTAAAATTACATGGTCTAGATTGAAGGTATATGAGTCTCTATTTCTGATTAAATTCGAGTGACATATTGAAGGGATATTTATAGATGAATGTGCATAGTGATATTTTGCAAAAAAAAATACAGAAAAATAGCACAGTGGCAGCTCTATTTTTTCCCTTTAATTATATGATAGCATAATATATAATTTCGTATGAAATACGGATTAAATCCGGTTGAATCAAGTTGTGCCATATGAATCAAACCGACAATACAATGGTTCGATTTTCCCATTAGGGCTCGTAGTGTTGTCGTGTTACCTTGGAGTAATCTGACATATCCCCAACTCTACCACTGCATTCCTAATTGGAATTAGTAATATAGATTAGTTGTATTGATCCCACAATTTCTTTGTTATGTTTTTTTAACCACATTTAAATAAAAAAATTAACATCAAAAAGATATTATAATCATAAGAAAAATTAATATAACATATAATCAATGTAACATCGCATCACATTTATCATTCCAATCGTACCAAATATCCAAACATCTACTGTTTACATAAAGATACTTTAACCCAACCCAGCAATGTTACCAAGCAGTCCCTTATGAATTACTAATATCGTCCGACCGATCAATCAGGTTGGTTTTCGAGACCTCGCATGGCAGAACCTGTTACACTGTAAGTCGAATGGGGTATGGTTTGCTGGAGATTTTTTTTTTGAAAATAAAAAAAATAATATAATTATGAAATAATGAATTAATCCTCTAACTTAGTTTTCAAAAGGTTACCCTACAAAGATTGCAGGCAATCATGTAAGTTGAGGTGAAATCTTATTTAGCCCACGGCCGTATCCTTTTATTTCACTAGACATTCACATCAATCACTGCCCTCTTATGCACCACTTGCCAATTTGAGTGTCTTATCGTCGAGTCTCCATTTGTAATATTGTGCTATGAGACGACATGTTTTTTTTAATTAAACTAATGACTGAATCGGGAATTCCAAAAAAAAAGTTAGATTGAGTTGAATGATGGAATCAAATCGATGGAATCGAATGATGATGTCATTATTTTTTACAATCAGATTAAATCAAATCGGTGAGGCAAAAATAGTGCAACCAGGAAATTAGATCGGAATGAATCAGAACATGTGCAAAATACACAATCGAACACATTTGAAATAAATATAAAAAATAAACTAACAATCAAAATATCGTACTTTATACATAAAATAATTTTGAACGTGCAACATTAAATGTTATTCATTTAGATATAAATAATTTTTGAACTAAATACTCTAATATAATAATAGCATAATTAAAATTATTATCCAATTGTTTCAAAAAAATCAGTTCGAATAGTTGGTTAGTACTTGTAATGGATTACAAGTGGTTATAAGTTCAATACTCATTAATAGATATTATTATTTTAATATAAACTTAAATTTGAATTGTGGTTGAGTGGTTCAATTTCGATTGAACCGGGTTAAATCGGGTTGCAAATAGTCAGTCAAACCAGTAGTTGAATCAAAATTACGTCAATTTAACCCGAACCGCGAAAATCGATTAATTGTATCGATCTAGGTCCGATTACCAGTCCAACTGGTTGAACTGACTGGTCCGATCCGGTTCCAATAACATCAATTCATGTGCAACGAACAAAAGGTAGAATATGGTATTAATTCCATGTTAATACAGATGTCATATTCTCTTTTTCAACGACAAGTAGAGCAACCAGTTCTTCAACTGTTGTTAGCTGTTACAGTCCATAATTTATCTATGTAGATCTAACATTACGTGATATACGTACCCATGACACGTATAATTCTACATACGAGTTTATATGTTATTACAACCAGAACAACAACAGGTATTTCGGACATTCTTATTAGGAAAGAAAATGTTTGCATATAAAGATAGGAATACATCTATCATCGCATACTTATCTCCTTTTAAATTTGAATATGGCTGTAAATGTACAAATATACAGATTGAAGAATTATATCATTCGTTTCTAAAAAGAAGAAGAATTATATAGTTAAAATACGAACACAAATGCCCTAATACTCTTACATCCTACATACCGGTAGTCATATTCCCATATTTTTGTCTTCTTTCAGGGTTAAGCATAAATTTCCTAATCGATCATATGGTGACAAAATCAATTATATGCTTTCCAAAAATGTATATTGATATTTTGGACTTTGTATCTTGTTTCCCAAATAGGTCGACCGTTGGTAGAATTCGCTATTATCTAATAATATTTTACGAGTGAGCTCTATCTTCCTCTTTATTAAGTACAAAATTGTAGGAATCTTTCTGAGAGAACATACATCTCATATACTGCTATATGTACATCATCTTGTAAGTATATAAACCTTGTTAAGTCATCAACCTATTGACCAACTAAATATACACACTCAGATGTATAGATGTATATTTATGTCCGGGCAAAGTATGGTTGCCCCATCTCGTGACAGCCTACATTACGTGACTTAATTTTTCTCAATCTTGTCAAGTCAACTCTTTAGCTTTACTAGTCTGACAATTCCGGATCTTTATTCATATGTTGAGGACATGCATTAAGAGTATTAGTCGAACCTCAATTTGTGGAGAAGATCGCCATCTCTTTTTAGACTAGAGATCATTATTGCATAGCATTAATAAGAACACAAAAAGCGTACTACGAATAATCAACAACAAATGCCATATAATATTGATGTCTATTATTCTATATTATGATAATGAATGGACCGCATACATAGGCATTTATGCAAGCAAGGAGGGGCAAGTGCCCCCCCCCCCTAAATTTTGGGATTACATAATATATGTTTATGTAATTTTTTTTCTATGGATTTTTAAGGTAGAAGTAATCATAATATTTCAAAATTTTAAAATGCCTCATTTGGATTTTTTTTAGGGTAAAACTCATACATGCCCCCTAATATCTTTTGAAAATTTTAATATTTTTTATCAATAGGTAATATGCCTCTTGACATAAAATTCCTATGAAAAATATTAGATTTTACCTCAAATTAACCTATATTGAATAATTTCTTTAATCGATCAACTTATAATAGATCCCTACCCTAATCTTATCGGTTATCCATTTTTTAGAATCGAACTATAGAATGAATCGATCTTTCATCCAATCTCATTATCGCTTATATAGATACGTGGTCTAATTCGCAATCTAAAAAATCATTTATTGTCAAGTCTCATTGTCAAGTAAAATTGAATAAAAAGATATAGTTGATTAAAAAATAAGTTCAAAATTTACTATTGTTATATAATGAATAAGTTCAAAATTGATGAAAAATATACGTGAAAACTATAAATATAATTTGTCCATAAGAATTATTGTTATATAATGAATGTTATTGTATTGAAATTGATAGACATATTTTTTTTAAATACTCGTGCCCCCTCCTCAAAATTGTCATGGCTCGGTCTCGGCATTTATGAGATCTAGAATACATTCACATCTCACACTTTTCCGAAAGAAAGGTAGCCCGGCCTTTTTTTTCCTGAATGCAATGTACCTAGACTGGAAAAATTTGGACTTTCAAAAAAAATCAAATTGTCCATCTCCTTACGTGTCTATTGATTTTATCAACAAACACACATGTCTAAGTGGGTGATGCTAGATCATAGTTAAATGGTCTCCATATCCTCTCTTAATCTCTTAAGAATATATCTCAAATATTAGATATATTCACCATATACATTCATTCAAATCAAGTTAATTTTTAGTTCACGAGACGTAAGGAAAACTCTTTGAAATAAAGTTACCATAACTCTTGATAACGAGTCTTTCTCGTAATGAATATCTATGTCTCAAAAGGTTTGAAATAGATAATGAAAACCTTTTAACATAAAGAACATAGAGACACTATCTTATATAAAGGACTCTCAACTGGAAAATATTAGTCAGTAAATTACAACGACGATTGTTAAACAATAGTTGCATCAAATCCTATCTCGATGATCATCTCACTTTAGTGAAATTCTATGGTCTTCTTTAAGGAGTGCGGCGCACTTTGCAAATAATGTTCTTCTTTGATCAAATTATATGACCTTCAGAAGACGCTCCGGACCCTCGAAATTACCTAAATATGAAATTATTGCGATGGGTAAATAAATAAATAGTGATGCAAAAGAGGAGGTTTTACTAGGGATGAAAATGGATAAGGATATATCTGAATATCTGCTTATTGTAATCGAAAAATTACTGGATATGGATCTTCGTATCCGAATATTAATCGAATACGGATCGGATATGGATGTGGATGTGGATTGTAAAATTTTTCTGAATACGGATACGGATATGGTAATGGCTTGAATATTCGGATCCGGATCCAGATATTCGAATACGATATTAAATATCATTTTATATATTATGTAATTTAATATAAGCCACAATCTTGTATTTTTATATTATTATTAAACATTATATAACACAATATATTATTGATATTAATAATTTTTTCTTTGTTTGGGGATGGGCACGAGCAAAACTTACAAAATTCTATCCCCCTTTTTGCTTCCAGTCAACAATGCAGGTCACTTCGACACTCCCTTTTGTCATGATGCAACTTTTTTATATCTCATTGTTGTTTTAAAATCATTATGAACTTTGATAAAAAATCAATTCGTATTGTATGTGGCATTTATTCGATCCGTATTCAGATTCCATGTTTATTGGATCCATATTTAGATTCCACTATTTATTCGATTCATATTTGGATTAGCTATTTATCCGATCCATATTCGGGTCCGCTCTTTATTCGATCGGTATTCGGATTCGATAAATATCCGGTTCGAATTCCGTATCCATATTTTTAAGGATATAGTTTCTATAATGCATATCCGAATCGTATCCGTATCCATATTCGTATTCGATGGAGATGAAGAGAATACGGACATGAAAATAGACATATCCGATCTATTTTCATTCCTAGTCGAGAATCTTGACCATCCAAATACCTATTATTAATAAAAAGATTACCCATCTCTATAACCGACCAAAAAAACTTACTCCAACTCAGCCCGCCTACCTGCTAACTGCTATCATATAAATTATTTGTGTTATAGAAATAAAATATTGTTACACATCTTTACTCGTTCATTTATAGGGGTTAAACGCTAGATGAATCTATTAGTGTCACAACAATAAAATTTGATCTAAGGTAACAAATAATTCAACATTCATTACCATATCGTGCGTAGTTAACTATATGGGAGCTAGGAGCCTACACTCAGGGATGTAGGTAACTACCTACACATGGGTTTTTTCATTATTTTTAAATTTTTTAAAAGAAAACTTAGAGGATTTTCTTAGTATATTGAGAGGAATATGTATTTCAAGTTTCATACAAAACAAATATTCCTAATACATTCATCTAGAAGGAGTCGATTTCAGCAATTTTGAGACCGTTAAAATTTAGTATTCTTGATGGAGATGATAGAAGTCCCAAATTAAGTTGGAATTGGAATACAACATGGTGATACACGGTGATTTAATTCTCCAAAAGTTTAATTTCAAAAAAATCTAAAAAAAATACTGAAAAAAAGAGCAGGGTGTTACCTACACCCCGGGTGTATGCTCCCTTTTTCCTAACTATATAACAACGAATAATATTCGCTACTTGCTTCTTTAATTTCACAAAGATTATTGTATTCATTATTATATTTCGAGGAACGAATCATATAACAACGATTATCCGTTGACGTTTTCTTCTAATCCTTAGTAAATTTAGTAACGGTTAGCACACATTTTAACGAATAAGCCAACAGATAATTGTTATAGGAACTTTCAACAACGGATATTGCATTCATTGCTAATTAAAAAAGAAAAGCTAATTTTACAACGAATAATATTGGTTGTTATACATTTAACATCAGAGGATATAGGAGAACGAATTTTCAAAATTTTCATTGCCATAGGTCAAATTTCTTGTTGCATGTTCATGTAAGCGAGGATACAACGCCCAACTCCACTAGCAAAGGCGATGAACTCTTCCGATGAATATGAGAAAATACTAACTAAGTCCATACGTCGATACCTTGGATAACTGGAATTCATGAGACTCGAATCCGAGGGAACAAATCCACTGTTGTAGCAGCCGCTGCTGTAACACAAGGGATCCATTGGATAGAGGTCGGATGATCTTTATAGAGGGCCGGGATGGTCGGTAAATATCTCGGAACCGTCCAATCCCCATCCAACGAATCACCTGCGTTAGTAATAGAGGCGGTAGCAGCAGACTCTTTGCAAATCGAGATCTTTCGTGTCAAAATCAGATTGGTTGAATTCTATCCCGATCGAATACTTTTATCCCACGGCGAATACTTTATCGTAATTATTGGGTTCCTTTTGATCCTATCAAGAAAGAAAGGAAGGGAGGAAGGGGACAAAAGCAGAGGTGTGTGGAGACGTAGACGGCTTCGAGCAACAGCTGTTCTCCATCCCCTCTGCACTTAAACTCCCCATACCATACGACGTCGACACGAGAAGAACATAATCAAACAACTTGCTACTAGTTTTTAGCTTCCTCTCCTTTCTAACCAAAACGTGGATCGAGAAGATTTGGATGGTAAATTTGATGTGATTTGTTACTGTTTACAAGTGGTTGAAGTGGGATCCAATACATTAATTCCAATCCTGGAATTGGAGAGTAACTGATCGCGAATGGAGGGTAAATTTCAGAAAATCGATTTTACTTTCTGATAAGTTTCATTTTGA
This sequence comes from Ottelia alismoides, assembly GCA_037367405.1. Taxonomy (NCBI): domain Eukaryota; kingdom Viridiplantae; phylum Streptophyta; class Magnoliopsida; order Alismatales; family Hydrocharitaceae; genus Ottelia; species Ottelia alismoides. Next base: position 23,614 of record JAZKJV010010473.1, read on the forward strand.
CTTGTAACAAAACTGGATGTATTGAAGCAATATCAAAAAAATTAGGGCATACATTGCAAAACTTTATATGATGAACACTATATAAAAAGATATGCAATATGCATGGCATTACCATTTATTAAAAATATTTTGGCTCCATTGCAATTGTCCTCTTAATTTTCTAAGATAGCAAGATAAACAATCGCTACAGTAATGTTTTACACTCTACAAAAAGGATCCTCTTAAGTTATCGAAACAGAATGACAAACAGCCTCCTCGATGCTCAAATAGTCAGTCGATTCTTTCTCGCAACTCCACGAGGACTTAGGGCGGCCATGGACCCTCCTTAATTCCTATATTTCACCTGTATAATGTATTAGAGTTTTGAAATGACCCCTCCTTAAATGTTGAACAAATTATAGTTGTGTAAAAAATAAGTTACAAAATTAATTGATGGTATGGTGGTTAATATGTTGTTATTATTTTTTGTGGAACCGGGTTCGAATCTCCTTACCAACAATTTATTTTTATTAAAGAATAGTTCTTGTATAATGATGACACGAAATCCCACTAATCCGGATCAGGTCAAAATATCACTCGGGTCGTTGCGACCAGGATCAATGAGAACCTCGGCTCAATCAAGAAAATGTAAATCAGACCACCAAAATCAAATTAAAATCAAATAAAATCGATAGGGTCCTGGCTATTAGATTAGCCTAGTATAGCGACCAGGGTCGGACTCAGGGAGCACATGATGGCCTTGCGGCCTACGAAGTAGTCTCAAAAATAAAATAAAAGGTATTTTTGGTGGATTTTTAGTTGTTTTTAATTTTTTGGATTTTTAATTAATTAAGAAAATAAAGAAACAAGTAAAACAAGCCTATTCAAACGATTATTTAATGCATCAAAAATCAATCAAAAATTCCAATAAAAATGTTTTTGTGTGTTTTATGATTTTTACTGTTTTTAGTGAATTTTTGGTATTTTTCTGATTTGTATTTAATTTTTAAAAATAAAACAATGTAAGAAAATGAAGGTACTGTCCAGCCGAGCTTGAGGGACTTAGATGAAATATCTAAAAGTCCCCAATAAGCTTGAAGGTAATTTTCCTGTAAAGAGAAAGAAATAAGGAAAATTGAGGCACTTAATTATTATTTTTGGGTTTTTAGATTAATTATTTGAATTTTTATGAGTTTTTAGATGTTTTTTAATTTTTATGAGTTTTATGTAATGAAAAATGACCAAACTTGGTCAGAAAATCAAGCAAGGTAAACTAAACAGTAGCTAATGTTTTTATAATTTTTAGGTGAGTTTTAATATTTTTTGTAAATTTTTAAATCAAACAGTAAGGAAAAAGGGTGTTTTTTATTTTTTTTAAAAATATCAAATCAAAACAAAAATGTCTCCAAAAATTCTAGAAAATTTTAAAATATGGCAGGAGCCATGTATCCAATTTTCATGGAATTTAGAGTAAGTTTGCTATTTTATTCAAAGATAAAACCTAGGTATAGTGCATAGGGACCTGTACGCAATTATCCAAAGTTCCAGGGGGTCCGGTGCAAAATTCCCACAAAGTCACGCACGCGGCGCGTGTCTGGGGCACTCAGGGACCTAATTGCAATGAAAACAAGGTCCCTGGACTAAATAATAACAGGTATTAAAAGTCCAGGGGGCTTGTTGTAAAATACCCAAAAATAAAACGCATATGCGCCAATTCCACACTCACAGGGGTAGAAATGCAATTATCTAAAATATTTCATTCATTAAGTAACATCCAGGAACTACATGACTAAGCATGCAAATTACCCAACAAAGCACGTGTCGACGCACGTGCTACACTACAGACAGGGGCATATATGCGAATAAAATAAACCTCAGGTCCAAAGTGCAAATAAACCAGAAATAAAACAACTAAACTATATATTTACAGGACTAAATAATAAAAACTAAAAGCAGAGGGGCCTAAGGACAATTACCCCTTTATTACATCCAAGGGCTGAGAGCGCGCCACGTGGAGATCCGACGGTGGAGGGGAAGAGGCGCCTCGCTCCTATAACCCTGGGCGTGATCGGACGGCTGAGACGAAGACACGTGTAGGATCTGACGGTGACTGATCAACTGCGCCTCATCTCAGAATCGAACGGTCTAGATCAACTCCTCCTCAGATCAACGGTGCTGGCAGCTCCTGAAGCGAACGGTGGCAATCAAACTGGAGCAGGAGGAGCATCGGACGGTGGAGAAGGATCGAGGAAGAACTGATGGCTGGCGAACTTCGTCGGCCCGCTGCGTGCACTCCCGTCCTCCCCGCAGGGCTCTGATGATCGGAGAAGGCTCGTCGTGGGCTCCCGCGTCAAATGGAAGTCTCCGATGGCCCAACTGAGCTCCGAGGAGCTCAGGCGGGGCCGGCGGAGCTCAGGATGCTGCTCCAAATGGTCCAAGCCCTCACATGGGCTCGGATGTCCCTGCAAAGCGCACCAGCAGACTCGCGGGTCGAGGGCAAAGTGCCTCGACCCCGTTAGATGGGTGATAGTGAACGGTGAGGCGTGGTGGTCGAGCTCCGGCGATGCAATGGCGGAGGAGCTCAAGACCCCAGCTCCTGTGCGAGCTGGGTTGAATGGATGGGCGGAGAAGGTGCGCGGGGGAAGGGCGAACGTGATGGGGGATTCCGATGATCGAACGGAAGGGGAAGATGGCCGGAATCGATGATGGTCGGCGACGGTGAGATTTGGGGCTAATCGAAAATTAAAGAAAAGGAAGAAGAATCTAAGCTACCTGGGTGGAGGGATCGACTGGGGATGAGCTTAGGCAGCTCTGGGTCCTTGTCTCACGGGACGTCGTGGCCCGAGGCTCTGGCGCTGCCTCCTGGCGGCGCTCGGCGGCGGAAGCTCGTCGGATCGATGTCTCCTTGCTCCCTCCTCGCTGCAACACCCTCTGGAGCGAGCTGTCACTCTCGACAAGACGGTGGAGGTCACTGGGTGGTGAACAAATGAGCCAAAGATGCGGAATGAGGTGGTGGAGCTCGAAATTTATATGGGTGCAGATCTGGGAAGAAGGGCTCGGGTCCGGCTCGATGGAGCACGGATCCCTAGGCTGGAGATCGGGCGAGGTTCCCGGATGTTTGGGGAGTGATTAGGACCCTGGGTTTGGCAGAATGGTGGTCGGGTTTAGGCGCTAAAATAAGAAGAAGTCGGGTCGCCCGTCTAATACCCGTGGGAGGTGGTCCTGGGGGGGAGTTGACCGGGCGGTCAACAACCCCCGTGGACAAATGGGGAACGACCATTTGGAAAAGATTTGAAAAATCAATTAAAAATAGTAAATGGTCGATTTATTAAAAAGTCAAAACATGAAATATTTTTGTTTTAATTTTTTCTATTTTTGGTGATTTTTAATTAATTTTTCAAAATAAAAATAAGGTATTTACACTATATAGCTATATATAGGTATATATACAATATGTCTTTTGAATTTTTTATTTTTAATTTGTTATTTTTGTGCATTTTTATCCCCATTTTATATTTTATTTATTTATATCATAAAATTAGGAATAAAAAGATATTTTTATTTTATTTTTATTATTTATACACAAGGGTGAAATAAATACATATGTACATATATATACATGGTATATTTACAATATTATTTTTTGATTTTTAATTTTTCTTCTTTTTATTTTGTTTTTGTTTTAATGGTTTTTATTTTATTTATTTACAACATAAAAAGTAGAATATATACAAATTTTATAAAAATTAATTTTATTTATTTACAAGGCTAAATAAATATAGATGAGTGGTCTATATACAAGGTGACTATGTACAAGTGTTCTATTTTTATTTTCTTTTTGATTTTTCTATTTTTGTTTTGATTTTTATAATAACTATATACACAATATTTACAAGTCATTTTATTCTATTTTTTTGAGGAACATATTTTTATTTTATTTACAAATATATTTACACACATGAGCCCCTGTCTCCCTCTACTTTGGCTTTTATGCGGTCAGGCCCATGCTGAGCCCTCCCTTGGGTTAGGTTGCTCAATATTTATTCTAAATATTTCCTCTTTTTCTTTTTAATCTTTATTCTTTTATTTTTGCACAAAAACATGCTAATTATTAGTTTTTACACCATGCATGCTTTTGGTAATTATTTATATTTACAAATATATACATGCATTTGCAAAGGTTTTTGTAGCTAAAATATAAGAATAAAGAGTGATGAATGAGTATTCATCACCCCCCTATACTTAACTTTTCTAGTCCCTTAGCAAACACTTATTGAAAAAGAAGTGAAAAAGAAGAAAGAAAAAGAAAAAGGGAAGAATGTACATGGATCAAGGTTGATTATTAAACTTGCCTTCATTAAATTGAATTATGGAGCTTAATCAGATCTTTGGATTATTAATGTGTCGGAACCTTATTTGGACTTAAGCTTAAAACTCAACAGCCTCTAAGTTCCACTAATCTCTAATCAAGACTCCTCAATGCTCCAGATCAGAACAAGTCATCAATCACAAACCCTGAAGACCATGAATCTTTCCTTGTCTAGTGAATGTGAGGTCTAAGCTCTCCACCTCAGAAATGGCAACTTGACAACCCTCCCCAACAAGGTAACTCTATGACCTCAATCTGGCCACTCTTTCCTCGAGGAGCGGGGTATTCCCTTCTAAGTTCAAGTTCAACCGGCTCAAGAAGAGGAGGAAGAAGAGAATGGACCATGGCCAGTGTAGCCATGTATCCTTGGGAGCTTGACCAGTGTAGCCAAGTCTCCCTGCTGCAAGCTACATAAGGTAGGATATGGATCTCAAGCTTTGCTTATTGCACTCTATATACATACTCCGGTGGGATTATCATTTTCTCTCAGACCCACCATTTTTTTGGAGTTATTTTCTTTTTGCATTTTTTTCAAGTGCATCTATACAACATATACATGTGCAGCATATATACAAGGAGTTTTTCCTCTTGAGCCAGTAGACTATCCCTCTTTTGAAGCTTTATTGCAACCCACAACTCCTGTCGTTAGACCTCATGGCAACTAGACCAAGTTGAGATGCACTTCCTTCACTAAAAGAAGAAGAGAGGTTCCGCCTAGAAGTACTACCCTCATATGCTACCCCAAGTCAAGGAAGACTGCCTCCTCACCACCTCATCCGTAGAGAGCTCGGTGCAAAGTGCTGGTGTCCAAGTAAAGGCATTGTCTATATGAGTCATGTGTTGTTGTTAAGTGCTCTACTTAGGCTCATTGAGATGACATGTGATCATAGCCTAGTGGACTTCAAGAATTAAGTCACCATGGACCTGAAAAGCCTTAAACCTAAGCCCTATAAGGTTCCTCTTAGAAATTAGGTGGATTAAGATCTTAATCAAGCTCCATTTCTTAATTTGATTCCAGGCTAGTTTAAATGTCAACTATAATCCAGAAAAACTATATACATATGTACAAAAGATGCTATTTACACAAATTTTTACAATCATGCAAAATTTTTGAAAAATATTTTGAAATCATGAATGGATGATGCATGAAGTGCGAGTTTTGCAAAAGTATTTATACACATTTACACAAGATTTTTGCAAACTTTTGATTTTCAAAACATTTTGGAAAAATTTTGTACTATATACATAATTTTGATAAGAAAATATTTACACAAACTTTACACAAAAGATTTTTGAAATTATTTTTACAAAAATAATTTGTACACTAGCTATGTATGTGCAAATAAAAGAATGTTTATGGACATGAAAAAATTTTAATTTTTGTGGTTTTTAGGGTTTTTAGCCATTTTATTTATTAACACACTCACACAAAGTACGAGTTATGGCTAAAGTATATATGAAATATATACACACCCCCCCATACTTAGCTCGAACGATGTCCTCAGAGTCAAGAGCGATGAAGAAGACATAACTCGTGCCAGGTATAGGGAAGTGAAAAGAAAGGCTATATACAAAGACGAATGAATGAATATAATATCAAGAGACTCTCGGCTTTCCCCCCTATACTTAGGATCAAGTAATCCTAAGTATAGCAGGTTGTATACTAAGGGAAAACCGAATGGAGCATGTACAGGGTCTACCCCCCCTATACTTAGGGTAAAATATCCCTAAGTATAGGCAACAAAATCAAGGGTAGAGAAGAACAAAAGGAAACTCAAAGGTCCTACATCCCCCCTATACTTAGGGTAAAGTACACCCTAAGTATAGCATAATCAAAAGATGAAGGAAGGGATGTGGGACTAAAAAATGTGATGATATGGACATCTGGATCTATACAAGTAGGAAGATCAGTGAAAATCAGGCGTGAGATGTAATAGATGTGAGTCAAAAGACCACATCTCACGCAAAGTGAATCGGGGAAACATCAACGACCCGCAGCTCATGATCTAGAAATGGCTTGAGCCGCTGGCCGTTCACTCGAAAGGTACTCTCAGAAGACAACTCGGATATATCAATGCTACCGTTGTCGTGTACCTTTCTCACCAAGTAGGGCCCCTTCCACTTGCTCTGTAGCTTCCTTGGGAATAAACGAAGCCTCGCATCAAACAGCCAAACTTTCTGTCCAGGCTCAAAATGCTTGTGGCTGATGTGAGAATCATGCCACTCCTTCACTCTCTCCTTATAATGTAGGCTGTTTGAGAAGGCGGTATCTCTCAACTCCTCCAGGGTTGCTAACTCTGCCCTCCTCTGGTCTCCTACACCATCTGAATCCATAGGTATCTCAGTGACTGCCCAAAGTGACCTGTGTCTCAGCTCAACAGGCAAATGGCACGGCTTTCCATATACGAGGCGAAAGGGAGATGTGCCCAATGGTGTCTTGAAAGACGTCTTATATGCCCACAAGACTGAGTCCAAAAGCTGTGACCAATCCTTTCGGTCAGGGCAGACGACTTTCTGCAATATAGTCTTGATCTCCCTGTTCTTCACCTCGGCTAGACCATTCGTCTGTGGATGGTAAGGTGTAGCAACACGATGGTCTATTCCGAACTCGCTAGCAAGGGCCTTCACCTGGTCGTTGATGAAATGAGACCCCCCATCTGAAATCAATACTCGAGGTACCCCGAATCGCGTGATGATGTGTTTCCTCAAAAATCTGCAAACTGTCCTCGCATCAGCGGCTCGGGCGGGGATAGCCTCAACCCAACGACTAACATAATCTACGGCCAACAGAATGTACTCAAATCCCTGACTCTTAGGCAATGGACCCATGAGATTGATGCCCCATGCGTCAAAAACCTCATAGAAGTGAATGGGCTGCATCGGCATCATATCACGCTGTCCACAAGTGTACATCCTTTGACAGTCAGTACACCTCTTCACAAACTCATCAGAGTCCTTGAAGAGGGTAGGCCACCACAAGCCGGATTGGAGCACTTCTTGTGCCGTTCTCCTCCCATAATGATGTCCTCCTGCCTCAAGCTTGTGGCAGTAAGTGAGGACGCTATGGTGCTCCTCCTGAGGAATGCACCTACGCCAGACGTTATCCCATCCTTCGTGGTAAAGGATGGGATCCTCCCAGTGGTAGGACTTGGCCTTCGCAAGGAAGGTCTCAAGCCTCTGCCTGGTCCAATCTTGTGGGACTTTCCCAGCAACGAGAAAGTTCACAAAATTGGCATACCATGGGAGTGAGGCTATAGCAAGGATCGCCTCATCTGGGAAGGTCTCACAAATGGGATCAATATGCTCGGACTCCTCAGGCTGCTCTAAATGGGAGAGATGACCCGCCACCACATTCTTGACTCCAGGCTTATCCTTGATCTCAATGTCGAACTCCTGGAGTAGAAGGATCCATCTAATTAGTCTGGCCTTGGCATCCTTCTTTGGCATGAGGTATCAGATGGCGGTGTGATCAGTGTACAAGGTCACTCTAGATCCAATGATATAAGATCTGAACTTATCTAGGGAGAACACTACGGCTAGCATCTCCTTCTCTGTGAATGTATAATTCCGCTGGGCGGAATCCAATGTGCGGCTAGCGTAGTGGATAGCAAAGGGGACTCCATCCCTTCTCTGTCCCAGCACGGCCCCACGGCAAAATCGGAGGCATCTGTCATGATCTCGAATGGGAGAGACCAATCAAGTGGCTGGAGAACAGGAGCCTCAATAACACACTACTTGAGAGTATCAAAGGACGAAAGACACTTGTCATCGACAAGGAACTCGATGTCTTTCGTCAGTAGGTCAGTCAACGGCCGGGCAAGCTTGCTGAAATCATGAATAAATCGTCGGTAGAAACCGACGTGCCCTAGGAATGACCGTAACTGCCTCAAATTGAACGGCGGTGCGAGTTTTCTAATGACATCTACCTTGGCCGGATCAACCTCCATGCCCATGTTGGAGATGATATGGCCAAGCATCGTCCCTTGAGTCACCATGAAGTGACTCTTCTCCCAAGACAACACCAAATGGACCTCTATACATCGCTGGAGTACTCAGTCTAGGCAGTCAAGACAGGAGTCGAATCCGTCGCCGTAGGCCGAGAAATCATCCATGAAGACCTCCAAACACTCCCCTACCATGTCCGAAAAGATCGACAGCATGCATCTCTGAAAAGTCGCAGGGGCATTGCATAGCCAAAATGGCATGCGTCGGAAGGCGTATGTGCCGAAGGGACAGGTAAAGGTGGTCTTCTCCTAGTCCTCAGGAGCGATGGCCACCTGGTTGTAGCCCGAGTACCCATCCAGAAAACAATAATGGCTCTTCCCTGCCAGTCTCTCAATGATCTGGTCAATAAAAGGCAGGGGAAAATGATCCTTCTTGGTGGCCTGGTTGAGTCTCCTGTAGTCAACGCAGACCCGCCAAGAAGTGGATACTCGTGTAGCAATCTCCTCTCCCGACTCACTGATCACAGTCGTGATGCTCGTCTTCTTGGGAACCACATGCAAGGGGCTAACCCACTTGGAGTCGGAAATGGGATAGATAAAATCGGCGCTCCACCATTTCGAGATTTCCATCATGACAACCTCTCTCAGATTGGGGTTCAGCCGCCGTTGGAACTCACGCGACGGCTTCACCTCATCCTCGAGATAGATATGGTGGGAGCACAGGGCCGGACTAATCACCTGGAGATCTGCTACGCTCCATCCGATAGCCTTGCGGTTCTTTTCAAGAACCCCCATCAAACGGGATTCTTGCTCTCCAGTCAGATCGACGGAGATGATGACTGGGTACATCTCAGGCTCACCCGCAAGGAATCGATACTTCAGCGAAGTAGGGAGCGGCTTCAGCTCTGGACAGCTGGGTGCTGGCAAATCTGGCTTCGAAAGAAGCCGCGTGTATGCTGCCAAATCTGTCTGGGAGAATGAGAACGTACTCTCACAAACTGGATCTGAAGAAGGCTGCTCAACTGAACTGTCTCTGATCTGCTCGGCATCTACCTCCTCCTCAGCAGTAGGCTCAGTAGGACTCAGGTCTGGCATATAATCCTTGCAATCTGCCCAATCAGACTCTGAATCCGAGGGATCTGCATCAAACAAGGTGGCATCAGCACCACCATCATCACAAAAATCCGTGTCGCAGTCAAGAACCTGCTCTGCTGCCTCTATGGTATCCTGAACCAGGGCTGTGCTCTCCAGGCTCTCCTCTGTTATCATCTCTGCATCAGCGGTGTCTGAAAATGAGAGGATGGCCTGTGTTGCTGGGTCTGCCCATACTGCCTCATCGTCTGTGATCACAAAGTCACAGTCCTGGTGGATGTCTAGCCCGGCATCTGTCAGCTGCTCTGCATCTGAAGTCGTCTCTGAGCATGATCTGTCTCTGGCTCTGTAGTCCTTGACCGTCTCTATTTGTACACTCTCGCCCTCGATGCGAAAGTATACCTTCCCGCTATCATGGTCAGTCACCGCCTTGGCTGTGGCCAAGAACGGACGACCGAGAATGATGGGGGTATCGGTCACTGAGTCAGGGATCTCCATGTTCAACACTACGAAGTCCACGGGGAATTGCAGGCCCTGAATAGTGACGACAACGTCTCGCAACAACCCCTTCGGCCTCTTGACAGATCGATCAGCAAACTGAAGGACTGTCCTGCTCTGTCTAAGAGTGCCCAACTCGAAGCGGTCGAGAAGGGCTGCCGGAAGGAGGTTGATAAACGATCCGCTATCTAATAGAGTCCGGTCTAACCTCTGCTCTCTAATAAGACATCTGACATACGGGGCTCCTGAATCTGGCCTCTTGGCCGGCAGACGGTTCTGAATCGCAAAGCATGTGGCTTTCGTCAGCACATGGATCTCTAAATGGCGGTTCCTCCTCTTCCTCCTGACTGTAGTCCTGTCTCTCAACGAACGCTAAAGAAGGGGAATGTGCTGCAAAGCCTCCTGAAGAGTCAGCTGGATATGGAAACGATCTATCATCTGTTGGCTGAACTCTTCCTGATCTCTCTTTTTGGGATTTTCTGTTTTCTTCCCCTTCCCCATCTGAAGGGCTCTAGGGAAGGGGATCACTGGGTCCTTCTCAGATGAAGAACTAGGAAAAGGTCTAGACGGCTCGACGGCCTGATCCGCACCTGCATCAAGCACCACAGTGGGACCAGAAAAAACCAAACCTTTTCCTTTATTCACAACAAGGTTCCGAGATACATCAGGTGAAGGAAAAACAACAGATTTCTCTACAGGAACTCTGGTGGCCTCAGTACCACCAGTGGCTGGATCAACTGGACGTCTCGCGGCCTCAGTACCGCGCTCTGGCTCGGCATCCCGGGTGGCATCAGTACCACCTCCTCGAACTGGTGAAATGACGGCCTCAGCACCGCCTGTGGAGTCAGCATCCTTGGTGGCATCAGTACCACTGTCATCATCTCGAGCGGCCTCGGTACCGCTCTCCTCCTCCTCATATGGCGCTCTAGGTGTATCCTCATGACGTCGCTCAGACGAGGTGCCGCCTGCTGGCATCCTACCGCTCCTAAGTGTGACAAAATCAGCATCAAAAAGGTCTGTAGACATATCATCAAATGGATCACTAGGAGTGGCATGCTCAGTGTAAGCTACCTGCTCAGACTTCCGCTTCAGGCTGTTGGGGTTCGGCTCGATCTGGGCAGGGATGGCGGCCTTCCCTCTCATTATGTCCCGCATCTCCTTGCAGAACTCGTCCATCTCCCGTCTGAAAGTGGCCTGCTGATCCGTGAGGAGGCGGGCTATGTCATCCAAAGCGGGGCTCTCGTGGGAGCCCGACGGGTAGCCTCTCTGGTAATGAGGTTGTTGGAACTGGTGTTGCTGCTGCTGAGAGGGGTATGGGTGTGGTGGATGCTGCTGCTGGTGAGGCTGTTGCTCACGCCTCCAAGACGGTCCCTGCAGATAGGGACGAGGAACGTAGGATGACTGCTGCTGTGGTGGTGGGTACACTGGGGGCTGCTGCTGCGGCTGGTGATCTCTCTGCTGACTGTACTGGCCTCCCTGACCAGATGGTTGCTGTTGGGGCTGGGCACCTCCGTTCCCCCACCTGAATCCGGGATGGTCTCGTCCGATTCCAGGCTGAGGGCGGTCATACCAAATCCTGTTGACATCCATCAACGGCTCTGCATCGAACTGGGCTGGCGGAAGTACTGCCAGAGGCTGATCAGGCTGGTATACCACCATCTGCAGGTCTGGAGATGGTGGTGACTGGTAGGTGGGTTGCGGCTGCTGGTACGGCTCCGCCTGTACAAGGTGAACCTGTCTAGGTTGCTGGTGGGAGCTGGAGCGCTGGGACGAGCTGCTGCTGCTGCCGTGATCGCCTCGTGACTGAAGACGGGGCTGTGAAGCCGTCTGTGCCTCCTGGAGACACATGAGCTGGGTCTTCATGTCGCTCAGAGTCTGTGCCATCTGCTCCATCTGAGTGATGCACTGGCACTGCTTCTTCTCTATCAGCTCCATCCGATCCAACTTCTCGCTAATGATGCCCATGTCCGCAGCGGATGACTCTGCCTGTGCTGCTGCTACTGCGGACGAACTGGAAGGACCGGTGTCAACCCGTGCTATCCTCTGGTACTGCACAGGTCCTGGCTGCTGGGGTCTGCCCTGAGTATACAAGCTGGTCTGAGACATCACCATGTGGTTCTCGGCCATCTCCTCGTAGATGGCCCAGACCTGGTCGTGATCCTTGGCGAAATATGACCCGCCACAAGAAGCGTTCACCAAGCCCTGGAGCTCTGGTGTCAGCCCGCTGAAAAAACTCTGCACAAGGTTGGGCTTGGAAATGTCGTGGTGCGGGCATCGATCAGTCAGCTCTCGGAACCTCTCTCATGCCTCATGGAACTACTCGTTGGGGAGCATGGAGAAGTTGCTGATGAGGGCTCTCGCTGCATTGGTCCGCCCGAGTGGATAGTACTTATGTAAGTACTCGGTGCGGAGCTGCTCCCAAGTGTAAACAAACTTCCCCAGATGCTTCAGCCAAGTGATTGCTCTATCTGCCAAAGAGAAGGGGAAGGCAATCATCCGAATAGTGTCCTGGTCCACCTGACGGTCGTGGACAGTGCTGCAAATCATGAGGAACTCCTGGAGGTGGAGATGGGGCTCCTCCGTGGCGAGCCCGTGGAAGCGGGGGAGTAACTATAAGGTGTTCGGGGGGAACTTGAATTCCTCCACGATCGCTGGTAGCACGACCCAATGATGCATCAGTGTAGATCCGGGGTTGTACAACTCCCGCATCGGTCTCGATGGTCCTCCTGTCGCGGCGGCGGCGGCTGCTGCTGCTGCGGCGGCTGCTGCGGCTGCTGTTGTGGCTGCTGCATCTGCATCATCCGGGATCCTCGGCCCGTCTCTCCTCTGCTTGCGCTCTTCTCTCATCTGCTCCATCTCTCTCCTCATGTCTAGCATAAACGCTCCCTGATCCCTCAACTACTGTTGTACCATCTCGAGGGAGGCGATCAGGGTGGAGTTGATCGCACCCTGGTCCAGCACAAAGTGCTCAGGCTGTGGACCTCGGGAGCGATCCTCTGAACTGCCGGCCATGGCGTCTGCAAAATCAAATGAGCCAAACTCAGGCGCTGATAAATCTGCCGATCTCTCCTCTGGCTCATGTCTCTCGGAACCGAAAGAAAGGGGGTCGAGGGGGAACAGGACGGAATCATACTCGGGCTCGGAGAGCTAGTCTCGGCTCTCGCGGGACAACCTAGATGAACGGGTAGACGTGCCCGAAAGCGGTGCAGCCAGAGGCTGCCTAAGAGACCGTCTACCCATCATCGTGATGTGGCGAGTAAGGTGGATGGGATCTGGAGAAACTATGATCAGCAAACAAACCCCTCTATTCACCAACGCACGCGAGCTGAAGACCGTGAAAGTTCGGTCAAATTATCTTGTCCAATTTTATTTTGGTGAACAAACAAAATATCAGAGCGATTACACGACCTGCTGGGATACCTGATGCTACCCCAACCGACTGTCCCACACTAAAGAGTCGGTAATCAGTCAGGAATAGCACCGGAGGGCTCTACCTAGTGAACGGGTCACTCTCTCACACAAGCAAACCAATTAATGAGGGGGTTGCTATCCCCAAGACAAATTTTTAGATCAGGTGTCTTTTAGGGTCAATAGCTTAAACAGTCCCAATTTTATGGTTTTTCTTTTTAATATTTTTCAATAAAAACAAAAGGCCTAACGAATTTTTTGATTCTCCTGATTATTAAGTCGAAAACAGGGGGAGAAGACGAAAAAGCCGATGCACGATGAAATCAATGATGCATGCAAAGATAGAAATGCGTAACTGTCTCCAGCACTCTACATGCAAAGTGATCCGCGCAGAATTGAAAGACAAGAAAGAAACTACCTATATGGTGCAGCGGTGAAAACCGAGTCCTAAACAGGCAATTCTACTCGAAGAACCGTCTAACTGGTCACCGATCCTTCAAACCAAAGGTCCGATCTCGGTCTACCCCTCCTCCTCCCGACACCTCGGGTTTAGAAGCAGTGCTTGGCAGGACAGGCTACGGCACGTAGGCTACGAAGGGAGTGAATCAGTTATTTTTATAAGTGATTTATTAGTAGGTCCAATTAATCGCTCTATAGGAACAGACAATCAATTAAGTGTGGGGATCCTACTAATTACGGCACAGTCAAGCAGAAAATCCTAAATCTAGGGGCTCGAGAAAAACCGCAGAAAACCATAAAAAGCAACGAAAAACCAAAAAGCCGCAAAAAAGCCGCGAAAAATCTAAACTAGCTACCGGGTCTCCCGAGCACACCGGTGCTCGGCGAAACAGACCCGCTACTCAAGCCAAGTCCACAGTCTGAGTCGGTCCCTGTATTATTACAATAATCAAATGACTGAAAATAAAACCTAAGCTAATTGCAATGTCTGGGGCACTCATGGACCTAATTGCAATGAAAACAAGGTCCCTGGACTAAATAATAACAGGTATTAAAAGTCCAGGGGGTTTGTTGTAAAATACCCAAAAATAAAATGCACATGCGCCAATTCCACACTCACAGGGGTAGAAATGCAATTATCTAAAATATTTCATTTATTAAGTAACATCTAGGAACTACAGGACTAAGCATGCAAATTACCCAACAAAGCACGTGTCGACGCACGTGCTACACTACAGACAGGGGCATATATGCGAATAAAATAAACCTCAGGTCCAAAGTGCAAATAAACCAGAAATAAAACAACTAAACTATATATATACAGGACTAAATAATAAAAACTAAAAGCAGAGGGGCCTAAGGACAATTACCCCTTTATTATATCCAAGGGCTGAGAGCACGCCACGTGGAGATCCGACGGTGGAGGGGAAGAGGCGCCTCGCTCCTGTAACCCTGGGCGTGATCGAACGGCTGAGACGAAGACACGTGTAGGATCTGACGGTGACTGATCAACTGCGCCTCATCTCAGAATCGAACGGTCTGGATCAACTCCTCCTCAGATCAACGGTGCTGGCAGCTCCTGAAGCGAACGGTGGCGATCAAAACTGGAGCAGGAGGAGCATCGGATGGTGGAGAAGGATCGAGGAAGAACTGATGGCCGGCGAACTTCGCCGGCCCGCTGCGTGCACTCCCGTCCTCCCTGCGGGGCTCTGATGATCGGAGAAGGCTCGTCGTGGGCTCCCGCGTCAAATGGCAATCTCCGATGGCCCAACTGAGCTCCGAGGAGCTCAGGCGGGGCCGGCGGAGCTCAGGCTGCTGCTCCAAATGGTCCAAGCCCTCAGATGGGCTCGGATGTCCCTACAAAGCGCACCAGCAGACTCGCGGGTCGAGGGCAAAGTACCTCGACCCCGTTAGGATGGGTGATAGTGAACGGTGAGGCATGGTGGTTGAGCTCCGGCGATGCGACGGCGGAGGAGCTCGAGACCCCAGCTCCTGTGCGAACTGGGTTGAATGGATGGGCAGAGAAGGTGTGCGGGGGAAGGGAGAACTTGATGGGGGATTCCGATGATCGAACGGAAGGGGAAGATGGCCGGAATCGATGATGGTCGGCGACGGCGAGATTTGGGGCTAATCGAAAATTAAAGAAAAGGAAGAAGAATCTAAGCTACCTGGGTGGAGGGATCGACTGGGGATGAGCTTAGGAAGCTCTGGTTCCTTGCCTCACGAGACGTCGTGGCCCGAGGCTCTGGCACTACCTCCTGGCGGCGCTCGGCGGCGGAAGCTCGCCGGATCGATGTCTCCTTGCTCCCTCCTCGCTGCAACACCCTCTGGAGCGAGCTGTCACTCTCGACAAGATGGTGGAGGTCACTGGGTGGTGAACAAATGAGCCAAAGATGCGGAATGAGGTGGCGGAGCTCGAAATTTATATGGTTGCAGGTCCGGGAAGAAGGGCTCGGGTCCGGCTCGATGGAGCACGGATCCCTAGGCTGGAGATCGGGCGAGGTTCCCGGATGTTTGGGGAGTGATTAGGACCCTGGGTTTGGTGGAATGGTGGTCGGGTTTAGGCGCTAATATAAGAAGAAGTCGGATCGCTCGTCTAATACCCGTGGGAGGTGGTCCTGGGGGGGGGGGAGTTGACCGGGCGGTCAACAACCCCCGTGGACCAATGGGGAACGGCCATTTGGAAAAGATTTGAAAAATCAATTAAAAATAGTAAATGGCCGATTTGTTAAAAAGTCAAAACTTCAAATATTTTTGTTTTAATTTTTTCTATTTTTTGGTGATTTTTAATTAATTTTTCAAAATAAAAATAAGGTATTTACACTATATAGCTATATATAGGTATATATACAATATATCTTTTTAATTTTTGATTTTTAATTTGTTGTTTTTGTGCATTTTTATCCCCATTTTATATTTTATTTATTTATATCATAAAATTAGGAATAAAAGGATATTTTTATTTTATTTTTATTATATGTACACAAGGGTGAAATAAATACATATGTACATATATATACGTGGTATATTTACAATATTATTTTTTTATTTTTAATTTTTCTTCTTTTTATTTTGTTTTTGTTTTAATGGTTTTTATTTTATTTATTTACAAAATAAAAAGTAGAATATATACAAATTTTATAAAAATTAATTTTATTTATTTACATGGCTAAATAAATATAGATGAGTGGTCTATATACAAGGTGACTATGTACAAGTGTTCTATTTTTATTTTCTTTTTGATTTTCCTATTTTTGTTTTGATTTTTATAATAACTATATACACAATATTTACAAGTCATTTTATTCTATTTTTTTAGAGGAACATATTTTTATTTTATTTACAAATATATTTACACACATGAGCCCCTATCTCCCTCTACTTTGGCTTTTATGCGGTCAGGCCCATGCTGAGCCCTCCCTTAGGTTAGGTTGCTCAATATTTATTCTAAATATTTCCTCTTTTTCTTTTCAATCTTTATTCTTTTATTTTTGCACAAAAACATGCTAATTATTAGTTTTTACACCATGCATGCTTTTGGTAATTATTTATATTTACAAATATATACATGCATTTGCAAAGGTTTTTGTAGCTAAAATATAAGAATAAAGAGTGTTGAATGAGTATTCATCATATAATTCGATATTAAATGGGATTAAAGCGCTTTATTCTCCTATTATTTCTAGACTCCTAGCAAACAAAATAAACTTTATTGTTTCCTTTTAAACATGGAATTTTTTGTTTAAAATTTTTTACTTGATAATTTATAGAATTTAATAAAGTTTAATAGTTAAATTAAATAAAATTAAAAAATTGCCCTCGAAAATAAAACTTTATTTGAAAATCTAATCATACTAATATATTTTAAATTGTAAGTTTGAAAAATTGAAAAAAAAATAATTTGAAAATATTAATTTTATTTAAAAATATTACTTCAAATTACAATAAATTATTTTTCCATTTTGAGCATACACGATATCCATATACTTGGCCCCACTTGATACAATTCCTAGTTCCGCCTCTGATCCCGACGACCACTAAATCAATGTCTAATGTTATCTAGAATGTAAGTGTAAACATCTATTACCATATGGAAAATTTGGATTAAGGGTATTCGTGCAAAGTAAAGTCAACATTTTTATGTGAAAATATGATGGTGAGTGTGTTGGAGAAGAGAACGGATGTGGATACACAATAAACCACCAGCATTTATGCATGCAAATAAGAAGATATCACGATATAATGGTGATTAGTTACCTCTCGCAACTATCAATGAAGAAAATTCACTATGAAGAAGAACCAGTACAACTTTATGTTCTATATCTCTCCCTTCTCCCCTCTTCTCTCTTTTTGTTGTCTCTCTTCTAGGTATGGTGTCACAAAATCACCCAATTGTTCTATAGATCCATATATAACTTTAGATGAATCGTCGTAATCAATCTCAATAACCAAGATCTTAGTAAATCTCAGTTAATGAAGATCCAAGCAATCTTCATCAATCAAGACCCTACTTAGATTTGATTGCATCTAATCAATTATCCTTCAAGGATCACATGTAATCCAACTCTTCCTAATACTTTTATTTTTTTTCAATCATAATAATCTCCTCCCTTGAGCTGAGTCACATCGATATTGTCAAAACATCTTGGTTCTGCATTAGACCATCCTCGACATTTGCAAGCTCCTCTGGAAGTAGGCATTATCTCTATATATCGCACTGGCCATTGGGTGCCCTTGAAACGCCTCCTTTTGGGCATGCTGTCACAATCCATTGTTGTGTATTCAAATATGAAACCGCATGTCTCCCATAACTAGAGAGTGTGTCATCATTATTCGGTCAACTGAAAGACACTTTCTTCTCTTTATTGCATGCTTCAATAATAGAGATGCCAATAACATGCTCCACTCTTGTCATGATGCTTATCATGTGAATATCTGAAGCTAATTAACTTGTCATGACTATTACTTGGAGCATGTCCACTATGTTCGACATCTTCATTCCTCGCATCAGCATGCATGCTCCCTTACTCACCATGAGAACTTCTCGTTATCCTCATTCCTATGGAATCAGATTCTTTTGATTTGGGCAAGTGTCTGACACCTTTCAAAATATTTATTCCTTGTTAAACGTGCAAAACTACAACGATCCAGCTCCTATTACATAGTGAACGTTTCCACCTGCTATCTTGATTGTGTCATAAATGAATGCTTGGTATATACTAAACTGCTCCTTATATGACCACATGCAATCTAAACATGCAATTCAAAAGGCGTCTTGAATATAATCTACGTTCATCTCTCTTAAGCATATTTCCCTCACAAACTTCGATGCAATAATCTTCCTGGTGTCCAAACAATCAACAATCTTGTGACCTCCCTTGTCACACTAAAAGCATCTGATTAGACCTTGTGACTTGAATCAACCCCTAAACCCTATCTCCCTTGATCTAGATAGTCTTCTATCGGTCGTCAACATATGACCATTATCATTTTTTCGTCATTTATTGACCTCCGCCGAGAGTTCTTAATAAGAAGTGAAGCAACTCTCTCGTCTATTGTGGTGTTCTCATTTCCATAAAATGATGTCGTCACAATATGATCATCAGAAGATGCAAGAGAGCTGAAAATTGTTATTGTATTATCCTCCTCCTTAAAGAGATACTCTCCTTTATAGTTATTCTAAAAAATGTGAGTATGTCCATAAAAATCTTATTGAATTCATCTAAGTATGCTTCGAGTTTTGTCCCACCCGTCATCTTTAATGCATAGAGCTTTTTCCCATCAATAGCTTTTTTGTTAAAGATTTGGATCACTTGTATTCCTTTGAGCTTCATCCAAATTGATTACTTCGTAAATTGTACTGCTAGCAAGATCAGTTGTCTCCTTCCATTCTTTCTTTCCATCTTCTCTAACCTCTTTTCTTTTTCTTGTAAAGCTTTCACAAGTCCTTTTTTGAGTATATTTTCACTTGTTGTTATAAGTTGAACTTATTCTTTCGGGTGAAGGATTCTACTAAGAATGAACTTCATCAACTATAATACCTCCTTGCACGATCTCGATACCAACCACATCTAGTAAAATCCTTCACAACTTTTCAGGAATGTGCACTCTCTGTGTCACATTCTCTCGTTGATACGAAACATTGCTCTCATAGTAGTGGTTGGGAAAGAAATCGAATTGGATATGCAATCAACCACCATCACAGAAGCACACGAATAATAAGATAATGTAATATAACAATGGCATGTCACCACTTACGACCATTGAAGTATGAAAAAGAACAAGTACCAGTATAATTGTCTCTATTGTATAACTCTCTCTATTCCACCATCCACTCTCTGTTTTATAGACCTAAATACAATCCTAAATTGATTGTTATAATATATCTCAACCAATCTCTTTAAATTAAGAACATAATGAGATTTGATTAAATCTAATCAAATCTTCTCAAAAAATTAAATGGAAATCAAATCTGTCAAATTAGGACTCCAATATTTCCAATCCTAACATATAATCAGTTAATAGACTTAAATATATGGGTAAAAGGAGCCTACACCGGTGGGTGCAGGTAACTACATACATCCAGCTTATTTTTTCATTATTTTTTTGATTTTTTTGAACTGAATCCTTGGGGGAATTAGATTACTATTTACCACTATAGTCTCATTCAAATTCAACTTAATTCGAGACTCGTATCATCTCCATCAAGACTACCAAATTTTAATGGTCTCAGAATTGTTGAAAATGACCTCTTCTATATGAACGTGTTAGGAATGTTTATTTTGCATGAACCTTGAAACACATATTCTACTCAACTTATTAGGTAAATCTCCCCAAGTTTTTATTCAAAAAAGTAAAAAAACGATGAAAAAATAGGTCGGACGCAGGGAATTACATACACCCCAAGATGCATGCTCCATGTCCCCTAAATATATACATGTAAAAATTATGCATCGAACAAATATTTCCAAAATGGAGAACGATAATGGATAAGATTTGGGAGAGGATCCTCTGCTGTAGTGGTTTTTGCAGCAGAGGTGTTGTAAACTTGAATATTTTTTTGTGATTTGGCTTCAATCCAACCTTATAGATTGAATCTTAGGTTAATGATCTACATATCCTCCAAATTTCGCTCAAATCCGATATTGTTTGCTATTTTATCTTAATCAAGATTCGGTTCTTTTTAAATGGAGTTCAAGTTGCTTAGATCTTGACCGATTGTTTGACTATTAAGATAAAATAGCAAACAATATCGGATTTAAGCAAAATTTGGAGGATATGTAGATTATTAACCTAAGATTCAATCTATAAGGTTGGATTTTAAAATTCAAATCACAAAAAAACAATATTCGAGTTTACAGCACCTCTGTTGCAAAAACCACTACAGCAGAGGATCCTCTCCCATAAGATTTAAATGATAAATAATATTTAGGATGAAAGTTTACGTGTTCAACCAACAAAATATTTACGTGAACCCTACGCTTAGAACGTTGATTCTTCCAATGACTTTACATACGTTGTTATAAAACTGAAGTAATCAAAGCAAAGTTTAACACACCTACAACTCATTTAAATTATTAAACATATTTGACCTCCATGAATGGATGTCTTCTCAAGCTTCATAAATGTAAGCATTGGATTTTGTGTGAATATAGTTATATTACAATAAAATGAGATTATACTGACGTTTTAAAAAAATCATCACCAAATTGTTTGTTATTGGATATATAAAGATATATATTATTCACAATATTAACTAACCGTTATATTAACGATAACGGTATTCATGAATGAATGCTAATTTTCGTTGCCACTACAAGGAAAATAACATGTGGTCACAGAACTATGTCCACTGATGTGAGGTTGTGGCCACAGAATTAGGCTCTAGCCACAATACTTTGTAGCTTGTAACCGTAGCTACATGTCCTATCGCGAGCGTTCTCTGACCACGAATATGACGTGCCATCACAAATAACCACAGAAGTTATCATGACCATAATTCTGGCATGAATGTCCTCCTTACATTTTTGAAGACTTTGGTCACAAAATTGTATCTACGAGAAATTAGTAGCCACGCAATTGTCGTGACCACAAGTTTCCGTAGTCACATTTTGTGATTACAACTCGTTTTTCTTGAGAAATTATTTTGTACTGAAAATTAATGATGAGTACTATATCTGCGTTAAATCATTAATGATGGCTCTATATAACAACGCTTATTTGGCATTATTTTTCACAATAGTAACTAATCATTACTAATTCTTTAGTTTAAAATTTAGCGATAATTAGTTAAAAATATTGAAAATTCAACAAACTAATGAGAGTCATATATGACTATCACTAATAATGTAGCAACATATATAATATTCATCACTAATCTCAAATATAAAAAAATTATTTTACAACGAATAATATCGTCCTTATATGTTTAACAATGTACGATTTAGTGATAGATTTTGAAAAAGCATCAATATAGCTCCATTTTGGTGTAATGATGTGACTTATAAATCTACTAATGAGGAATAAAAAAAGATTGTTCAATTTTCTAAATATATGCTATTTTCACGTTTTTGCCTATTTAAGGCATAATGACATTCAACTAATAATTCGAGGAGAAATAATTTGGTATATCAATATCCATTTTAAACCTAAAAAGGGTAGATTACGAAAAAGGTCCCAACTACACTCTGATTCTCAATTAAGGGCATCATCTTTCATATGTAACAAATAGGGGCCTGAAACGTCAACTTTAGGGTTTAACGTCGACATACAAGGGTTGTGAAAGCTTATGGAGGCATGTATTTGAGAAAAAAATAAGATTAAGCCCCTCTTTGTTACACTTGAAAGATGAAGCCCTTAGTTGGGAATCGATACGTAACTAGGTCATTTTTGTAATTTACCAAAAAAATATGATAAACATAATAAATTACTCTTATTTTACCATTATAATTTTCAGTTAGGGGATCCATTTATCATTTCCTAGTACAATGTTAAATTTATCAGATAATATGTTGATAAAACACAGCATTATTATATCATAATTATTAAGTAGTCCGGCAAAAAATGGTATCCGTTCTTGTTAAATAGCTTATCTTATCAATTTCATCGTAAGCTATATTTATTTGTCAAATCCGTAAATTTTTTTTCTTATTTCATATAAAAATATGTGTAATAAATTTCAGGTTAAAAATTTAAAAATTGTTCATGCAGTAAATGGCCATTTACATATGAAATAACTTATAGAAAGCTATAACACAATTCTAATTAAAGTTAATAATACGCGAATAATTAATGCCAATTTGGTATAAATATGTGGAAATTTAATATGATAATATTAGTGACGTCATTAATATTAGGGATTAGCGGCTACAAACCACTGGCTGTCGCTATGCTATTGGGCAGACAATTGTTGCGGTAGCTTTCAACCCCGTTTTTATTTCACATTTTTTTCCATTTTGGTGTTATTTAACTCCAATACTGAAGACAGAACATTGGCAGCAGGATTTGGAAAATGGACTCGACAAAGACGTGATACGAAATTATGGAGAGATAATAACATTTTATTACATAACCAAATTGACGTCTTCTCTATCATCGACCGTCACTCACTACCGGTTGAACTCATATTATTGCCTTATATGAACGGAGTTCAACGGCATCTTTGGATATATACCGATAGAAACTTATGTAATTACATGTAAACCATGTAATTAATGCCGCTTTAAACTATGCAATGTTAGAGTGTTAGATCCAAGCAGGAGCGAGAACGGATACTCTGCAGTACTACAGAGGTCAGCTCTAAAAAGATGCACGCCTCGAGCCGCTTGATCAAGATCGAGCAGTTCACACGAAATATGTTATACATAGGGCTTATTTTATGGGCCTCGTGCTTATTAGAGATGAGATGAGCTCCTAATTTCAGTCGTCAGATCTTAATCTTACGATTATTAACTTTCGCATTGCCATCAATAAATGAACGCATCGGTAACTTTCGTATTGACATTAGTAACACTTTATATCAGTAATACTGAGCGCATCAATAATTTTAATATTGCCATCAGTAACACTTTATATCAGTAATACTAAATGCATCAGTAACTTTGAATCAACTATAAGTAAGGAAGTAATTTAATCAGTAACTTTGGTTCGCACTTACTTGTAACTTTATATGAGTTACTAGAGCTATGATATTACTTAATGAAGCTTCGATTTTTTTTGAAGCTTGGATATATATTATTTACTGAAAGTTGTATTTTTTATTACTGAAGATGTTGGAGATGAAGCGAGCTCATCTCATCTCTAATGTGAACAGTGCCCATTGGATAAACACACACACACACACATAGGGTAAAATGGGGTTGCCCCAAAGGAGGAGCTAACTTGCCCCCCCCCCCCCCCCCCGCGGTCTCATTTTCCCCATTTTTTATTTTTTTTGAAAAATACTTCCATAGATTTCTATTATTATATCATTATATTATGTTATTCAAATTTCGTATGAAACAGTGACTCCTATAGCCTCCATTCAGATGGGGTTGATTTCAACAACTCTATGATCTTTAAAAATGACTGTCTAGATGGAAGCCGTAGTAGTCTCTGTTTCTCACGAAATTTGAATGGCATAATATACAGATATATTGATGAATTTCCATGGATTTATTTTTCAAAAAAATAAAAAAAAATATAGGGAAAATGGGACGGGGAGAGCCAAGTTAGCTCCCCCTAGGGACAACCCCATTTTTCCTTATATATGGAAAAATGGGGATGCTCGGCTCTCCCAACCTTATTTTCCCCAGTTTTTTTATTTTAAAAAAAAATGAATTCATGGAAGTTCATCACTATATCCATATATTATCCCATTAAAGTTTGTGAGAAACAGAGACGCACACGATCTCCTTCTAGATAGACATTTTTAACGGTTGCAGAATTATTGAAATGATCTTGTCTGAATGGAGGTCGTGACATTTTTTAACGGTCGCACAAAATTTGAATGATATAATATATGGATATAATGATGAAAATCTACGGAAGTATTTTTCAAAAAAAAATGAAGAAAATGGAGACGAGGGAGCCAAGTTAGCTCACCTTGGGAGCATCCCCATTTTACCATGTCTGTGTGTATTTCATATCTTCTAAATTTTCACAGTAAAATCTCTCTTTGCCCGTGATTTTTTCCCACGATACTAGTTGTGGTCTTTCCATATAAATCATTATCTTCTATATGTGATTACTTGTGGATAGTTGATCGCCTTAAATAATTACCCTACAACACTCACATAAACCGATAAACAAACGGATGGATATGGTTAGATATTAGAAAAACAAACTTGACTACTTGCGAGACAGTGAGATGGCCCTTTTGTGATAAACTATATATGAGATATGGCTACATGTCGTATTAAAATAGTCCTGGACTTTCGGATTTGGAAGAATGATATACTAGTGCTCATACATAAAAGCATCACTTTTTTAATTATCCTCCCCATCGTCATGACTTTTTTTAAACCTTGGACATGATTGTAAATGTGGAATATGATTAGACACGAATTTCCTAATGGGTGGGAGAAACAGTAGGGAGTATGTAATTCCTTACTGTTTCACAATACCCGTCAGGAATATCCTACACTTGCATGTAGGTGGAAGCGTTGGGATTTGTTTTGCATCAGATAATACCCTTCAGCATTGCTGGACGTTTCCTAACAAGTTTGGTTCATCTCTCATAAGACATTATTCGTGATGATTGATGTATTTTTAGGTAATGTTGTCGCAAGCTCCATCATATTGATGTAACAACACCCCCTCCCCCCCCCCCCCAAATTAACCCGGGACGTTACAATCAGTGTGTCCCACGGAGATTTTACAATTATAGTTAAAGCATTGTCTTTTTTGCAATAACGTATGCCCTACCTTCTTGGATCATTATATGTCACGGGGTTTGTTGTCGTCCATACCTCTCCCAAACGAATGTTAACTTATGAGCACTAGAATAATTGGAAAGAAAAAAGAAAGGCATAAGTGTGATTTTTTAATCTACTTCTTTATCCTCTTCCTTAGACCCACCATCTCCTATGCCTCCCCACCACCTTGAGCCCCCCGCCCGCAACCCCCTGCCCTGAGCTCCCTACCCACACTAGATTTCACAGCCCCCTCTACCCCTCACACACCTTCACTCTGCCCTGACCCTCCCCTCCATTTCCCCACAACCTAATCATCATCACATCTTGCTTTCCCTCCTCGATTTCGAACGTAGCAAATAGAATACAAGCATTGATGAAGACTTTTGGGAAGGATGTGAGGAACCGGCAAGCAGACGGTGGGGTGACGAAAGGTCCCAAGGGAGGCAGTGCCTGGTGGAGGAGCAGAAAGCGTGGATAGTGGAGAGGTCTAAGAGAGCTCAAGCACGACATACTGGATGAGGAGGACAGTGAAGGATATGGTAAGATCCTTAAGCGCGTCATGGAAGCGTGAGGATCGCATCATATGCGATCGGGGGTGACTAGTCGCACTAGTTGCTCGAGCAGTGAAATTTAAAATTTTCATACGATAAGAACACTTCTCGGATCGTTTCATCTAAACCACAAACAAGTATTAGGGTCATGTCTTGAAGCGTGGTTGCGATCGAGTCTATAAACGAAGAGACCTCCAGTCTCAAGTCCGATCCGACGGAGGAGACACTTGCGAGTGCGTTGATGAAACGTGTGTTCCTCGCAATTCATGTTGATGATCCAAGCAACGAATCTTCTGATCTCATCACAGGAGATCCGACGTCTTCTTCACGAGCAAGGTACACCGAAGTAGACGGATATCCATGAGCAAATAATCCGACAGCACAACGAGGACACTGAGGCGATGACGACTCTCTGTAGAGCTCCATGGTGGACGGCCACAATGAGAGAGAGAGAGGGCGTGTAGAGAATGAGAGAGAGAGAGCATATGTTATTATCTTGTTGTCTCCAACTTTTGTATGTAAAACAAAAGGCTAGGGATACCCTTCTATTTATAATATTTTGGGATCCATGGATCTCAATCCATGTGCAACACAAATCCAATGGTTCATATTGATTTATGTTTCTTTTAATGGCCATGATTTTGTCATAAATTTACAACAACAATTAATTTAATTAAATCAAACATATATTGAATATAATTTGATTTATATTAAATGAATCAAGCATGGAGATATTTGGAAGGAAGATTGCCTCCTTCCATAAAGGGAGAGGGGGGGACATCCACCCTTTCCTAATGGGAATTGATGGCATTCTCTATGTAATCTCATGATATTACATTATTCCATGGAATTCTCCAATATTTACAACAACACTAGTTGTAAATTATTCTACAAAAATGAATTCATAATTATTTTGTGAATATTGCAATCTTGCCATTGAAAATTGTGAATCACATTCACAACCTAAAATAAAATGTAAATTACATTTTCAATTAATTGTTCAATATGAATCCAATTCACATCAACATTTAAATTGTAAATGTTATTTACAAATAGATCTCTTATATATTACATATCACATTTATAATATATATGATTAATATGGATAGTGTTATCCACATTATTCATATCCGTGATAATTAAATCACATTTAACTATCTTGGATCTCTCATGTGCCCAAATAATATGAATTGCATTCACATTATTCACATCTTTGATAATTAAATCACATTTAATTATCTTACATAAATCTCCTTATAATGTGAATCAAACTCATATTATTCATGATAATTAAATCATATTTAATTATCAATTTTCTCAATGTTCGGGTACATATATCAACAATGAAATTGTTTATGAAATCTTTCAAGGATAATGTGCTTTCTCCGCAGATACTTAGAGATAAGGACAAAATGGTTGTATTGTTCCACGTATAGTGACTTGGATATTGAGATCACATCTCAAATCCAGATCTTGCAGGCCTCCCATAGATGCTTGATTAAATCAATGGCGTAGATCCAATCTTCCTGTTGCATCTGAATCACAATCAGATCAATGTCCAACATTTGGGCCAACATCATATCACTTCTCTATTGAGAGAAGTCACTAAAATCTAGACTCGTTTCATCACTCCGTAGGAATGGAAGCGTTATGGTTATACAATCGTTTATGATCACATCACCCTCAGGTACTCCTTATACATGTACATCCTACATGCTAGAAGACCCAGACAAACCCGAAGTTTTATATCTCTTTTTAGACTGTCTCCTTCAGAATTTTATCATTAAGTTTCTTGTTTGATTATTGGGAGTTGGTATCGATCATATACTTTCCAAAATCATATATCATACCCATGTGTTGATCATATACTTTCCAAAAGCATATATCAAACCTACAAATTCAGTCAAACTTCCAAAGCGAGATGATCGTGCACGGAATTTGATTCTTCTCAATATCTCATGAGTCAGCTCATGTCTTCCGGTTCAGTAAATGAACATGTATGATCCCTTTGAGAGATCATATTACTCATATGCCCTTGCATGCACACTAGCGCGCCAGTGTATAGACCTTGGTTAGGTCATCAACCTATTGTTCTACCAAATGTACATACTCATATATATAGTAACGCATCTATCTCTGATCAGAGGATGCGTGCATATATCGTGATAGCATATGACATAGGTCTTTGGTTATCTCGATCTCGTTAAGTCAACTCTTTGACCTAACTTATCTAACACCTTCGAATTTCTATTCCTATGCAGAGGACCTACATCAAGAGGTCGTTTAGATATCAGCCTTTAGAGAAATGATTGCTATCTCCTTCTCAGTCTGGAGATCATCTCTTAATAATCATTTGACGGTGCTTGAAGAGTCCTCAATCTAAATCTTTATATATTCATCCAAGCACCAGCCTCTATGATTCAATAATTGAATCAACAGTTGTATGATAATCAAGATAATCATGTTACATAACCCTAATTGTACTAAGAGACCTATTATGTACATTAATTATTCTTTATTTCAGATCAGAGAATGATATTCGCAATAACATTTATTGCATAATGGTTCGTTGTGGGCTCGCATGTCCAATATAGGGGGAAGGGAAAGGGATTATGGTGGTGGAGGAAGGAGGAGGAAGATGAGTCTGATTGTGTTTCAAAATTGTCATGGCACAAATGTATTAAGATATTTTAAACCAAACTTGATTTACATAAAATCATGATTTGATTCATTTAATAGACGGTCAAACTAACATATGGACATAACTATTAGTAGTGCACAAAGATAGGAGCAAGAGTTTTATCACAAAAAAAGTAGGAGCATAATTGTAATGCAAAATTCTGAAGGGGAATGAGTGCTACAAATAGTGGAGGAAGATATGTAGGACTATGTTTGGGATTTGAGAGAGGAGGGGGAGGCACGTAGGAGGAAATAGTTAGATTATGTCATGTGGATTATGTTTATTGTTGCATAAATACCATTCTTGATATTAACCCCATAAAAGAATAGTAGGTGCATATAGTCGACAAATAACCAACCATTGCACTATAAACAGGAGATCATTTGACTAGGAGGCAAGCTTGCCGGAGTCGGTAGTCAGTATTCGATCGATTAGGACACTGACTAAGGATTTGTAATCGAACGACTAAATGGATTTAATTAGGCTTTAGTTGGTTTTACATTTTTTTATTATTTTAAATATATAAATTAATTTTCATACAAGTATTCCCATATATTTACATTAGTTTAGATATTTCATTTTTAACCACTAAGAAAAACAACATCTAAATAATGTTTTACTAATTAATCACTTACAAGGACTCCAAGAAATAGAGGACACCATTACATAAACTCCACTTAGATGTAATTAAAAAGGAAGGAAAAACTCAAGGTAATATAAAATAAAAAGTAAGAAAAATCATCATAACTTTTATGGTCAAAGCATATAAACTATATAAAATGTAGTCGAATCAATCTAAAATCAAGTTAAAAGCTCCAAATGAAGAGAATTAAGCGAAAAAAATAAACCTTGCACTTATGATGTTGCCTGCTAGTGACGATGACGAGGGGAGATGGAGAAGAAAAAGCTCGACGCTTGTAAGGTGACAGCATCCGGGCATTATAAAGCCTCAGTGCCATCTACCATGGGTGAGGAATGCGAGGGAGAGAGGGAAGAGCTTGGTGCTGGCGAGAGTTAGGGTTTTGGAGTCGAGAGAGGAGAGTGGCAGAGAAAAGGTGCAGGGGTTTGGATTCTTGTTGTCTATGAGTAAGTAATAACTTACTACCAGCGGGTTAGCAGGTTGGGTAACAGGGTTTCATAAACCTAAATGGCCGCTTAGTTAGCCAACTAAGCAGTTTATGTGCTTCTTGTAGTTGGTTGGTCAACTAAGGGTCGATTAGCCTTAGCCAAAGCGACCACCCCCTTTTGTAGACTAATCGGGCCAACTAAATAGATTAGTCTATCATTTTTTACAAGATTGTAAGGAGGGATGGACTGGAAGAGGAAGGGAGGAGGAGGACTGGAAGCAAAGGTCTAGGAGGGTTAGGATGGAAGTTTACTGGGGGACAATGGAACGAGAGAGAGAGAGAGAGAAGAGTAGGGTTGTGGGAAATGTGGGTTGGGTGAGATGGAGGTGATATCAGAAATGGAAGGTATCATTTTTGTAGAGTTGCATACTGAGTTATACTCATGTTTCTATAGTAAAGAGAAAAAGCTATCATTTTGTCTAACACACATGCATACACATACACGTATGTATGTATGCAAGTACGTATGTATGTACTTATGTATGCTTGCATCAGGCAGGCATTCAGTCATATATTTGATAAAATATCTCTAATTTTTAGAGCAAGATATTGGATAAGTAATTGACCACGTCATAGCTTATGAACATGCCATACAATAAAGAACGATGATGGCACAATTGCATAGCTCAGTGAAGTATGAAAAACATGACACGTAAGTTATTATAATCGATTATTTATATTTTAGTAGCTAAATTCGATATATATATATATATATGTATGTATGTATGTATGTATATGTTAATAATTCCAGTGCATGGTGATGAATACGGTGGAGGGAAGGCCAAGACAGTGATGCCTCCTAAGAAGTTGAGAGGAGGCTTACAAGAAGGTGATGGCCCCTAATCATCTCGAGATTTATCCATTATGCCGAGGTTAATTTTATCATAAGCCAGTGATATGATCTAAAGAACTCACCATCATCCTTAATAAAATGTGGTATTTTTAGATTTGTGATCTCCGCCGCAAGAATGAGATAAAGGTGATGGCAATGGAGAATGAAGAGTTGAGGATAGCCAACAAGGAGAGGCGACGATGAATTACAGCGATGCCAGTACATGACTTGAGGATATAGCCCGAGCCCATTACATGTAAATTAATATTCACTTTAAATATATATATAGAGCTTATCCAATGGGCCCCATACCCATTAGAGATGAGATGAGTCCCTAATCTCAGCTATTAGATCTTAATCCGATGATTAATAACTTAAGTAACTTTCGTATTGCCATCAGTAACTGAACGTATCAGTAACTTTCTTATTGCCATCAATAACACTTTATATAAGTAATACAGAACGCGTCGGTAACTTTCATATTGTTATCATAACACTTTATATCAGTAATACTAAACTCATCAGTAACTTTTGTATTGTCGTCATTAACTTTGAATCAATTGTAAGTAAAGGAAGTAATTTAATTAGTAACTTTGGTTCGCACTTACTTGTACCTTTATACAAGTTACTAGAGCTATGATATTACTTACTAAAGCTTCGATATATATTATTGAAGCTTGGATATATATTACTTACTGAATCTTGTATTTTTATTACTGAAACTGTTGGATATGAAGCGGGCTCATCTCATCTCTAATAAACATGGGACCCACTGGATAGAAATCCTATATATGTGTATATATATTGAATATTTTTCATTCATGAAAGGATTTTATTATTATTAATTTTTACGTCAATATAATTACTCCATCATATAGTTTCTTCTATATAGTTAGAAGTGAATTGTAGATGTAATGGGTGGCGAAAGAGAGAGTTGGTGTGGTGTGTAGGAGTAGGGAGGGTGGAGGGAGTAGCAACGTGACAATGCATAATCGAACAGAACCGTTATGCAAATTTTAATTAATCCATCCAGTTCAACCTGTGTTTTGACCCGATTAACTAGACCGTATTTAATTTTTAAACTATTTAAGAATTTTGTTGGCAGTGGGAGTTGAACCCATGACCTTTAGTTACCTATTTTACACGTCTAACCAACTACACTAACACAACTTTTTGCATTGTATGGGGTTTTAAATATAATTAAACTATTATCTTGTTATAGAGCATCTAGTCCAAATAATATATATATGATATGTATGATATTTGATGGTGTATAAGAAAAATACTTTATATATTGTGTGAAATATATACATTATCTATGTATTTTATATATTTCAAGTATATTAAGTGTAAATTATATATATATATATTATTTCATTTCGATTTGATTACCGATTCAACCACTTTTTTTCACCGGTCCAGTTTAATCAGGTTTTAAATAATGATGATGTCATCATCCGGTTGGACCGGTTTGATTACATGGTTCCCGATCCGACCATTTCAACAAGGTTTCCGATTCGGTGTGCGGCTCGGTTTCAAAAATCTTGATGAAAAGCTCTCCAAGAGAAGGATGAAGGGGGTCGTGACAGTTGGAAGACATTGTTGGTGTTGATATGACTTGAATACTAAAAATTTGTTACGTTGGATTGCTGATGTAGCTGGTCTACATTCTTCATTTTGATTGGCTAAGAGTCGTTGGGTTAGATTGCTGGGATATCTGATCTGCCTCATGAATCTTGATTGGTTGAGAGTTGTTGAGCTAGATTGCTTAGATATACGATCCGCCTCCTGAATCCCGATTGGCTTAGAGCTGTTGGGATGGATTATTGAGATGTATGATCCGTCTCATGAATCCTGATTAGATGAGAGTTGATTGGCTGGATTGCTGAATACAATTAATATTCTTCTGTTGTAGTATAATAGGGGCCTTGAGGTCACCATTTACTGCAAAATCCTGATCCTTTTCCCATCTTTGTATCTTCTCAGTATCCTATGTACTCTTTCTTTCTCCACATGGTGAAAATCGATCATCGTCGTCCAAGGATGTAGCCTAGTTACGAGTGAACCTTGTAAATCCATGTATTTGTGGCTTGCTTGTTTGATCGTATTTGTGTGTGTTTCTTCCACGATTAGCAGCAAACTGGTATTAGAGCTCCAAGTTCCATCAGGATCATTCAGCAAGATAACGTCGCACAATCTGATGATCGAGAAGTTCAAAAGAAAAAACTGATTGAGCCTAGGGCAGATCAGTATGTGCTCCCTTTTGAAGCAGCAGGGCATCTAGGCACCGTTAGATCAGGAGAGGGAGAAGGCACTCGAGCCGTTTGAGTTGATGGTGTAGGAAGAGAAGGCGCACTCGACGATATTATTGGCGGACGAGATTATCGCGGAGGTTGCCGACGAGGATTCCGCGGTCAATATGTGGTTGACTCGAAATTCTATGCGTGACGAACTCTCTAACTAACAAGTTGCTCTTGAAGCAACATATGTTCTCTTTCTGCATGCAGAAAGGTACATCTCTTAAAGAACATCTAGATTTCTTAAATACATTATTGATAGATTTAAGAAATGTAGAGGTTAAGATTGAAGCTGAGAATGTTGCCTTGATTTTGTTGATTTCTCTTCCATTATCATTTGAGAATTTTGTTCAATCATTTATTGTGGGAAGAGAATCGATAGCCCTAGAGGAAGTTTGAGTGAGTCTGCATATGTGTGAACTTCGACATATGACTACCGGGATGCAGGACTCTAATGTTGCAAGTTGACTATAACTCAAGAAAAGAGCCATGTCAGTTCTGGCTACACAGTGAAGGGGAAAACAAAAATCAAAAAATCACAATTGTAAGGACATATGCAAGTACTGTAAGGAATCTGGACATTAGAAGAAATACTGTCTAAAGAAGGTCACAGTTGTTATAGTGGCTCAAGGAGGCAGAGATTCTAAAGATGATTTCGTTCTCTTCATCACAGATCATAAGACGACGGATATCACATGGATTTTTGATTCAGATTGTTCTTACCATATGACTCCCAAAAAAGATTGGTTATGCATCTATAAAAAGATAGATGGTGGAAATGTCGTCATGGGGAATAATGTGACATGCAAAATTGTAAGGATCGGTTCTGTGAAGATCAAAATACATGATGGAGTCGTGAGGACGGTGATAGAAGTATGCCACATTTCAAATCCAAGGAAGAACCTAATATCCATTGGAGTCTTGGGCTGTAAAGGATATAGGTACATCGCTGAAGGTGGAGTCATGTAGGTTGCCAAAGCCGGAGTTGTTTTCATCAAGGACAACAAGAAGAACACCACATACGTCTTGCAGGGGTCTATAATTTATGGGAGTAACTTCAAGAATCATTTGGACTTACTCAATGTCAACGGTTGGCAGTAGCCCCAAGGAGAGGTTGACGGTAGCACGGTGAAGCTTGCAAAGCTTCTGTAAGGACTCAATTCAAGGTGGGGATTGTTAATATGACTTGAATTCTATTATCTGGTTTTAAAGTGGTGGTTAATTATGCTACCTGAGAATTCAACCTCAGTGTAGTCTAGCAGTGGTTAATTCTGCTAGTGGAAAATTCAACTTATGATGGAGTATAGTAGTAGTTAATTCCGCTACACAAGAATTCAACCCCCGTGGAATCTAGCAATGGTTAATTCTGCCAGTGGAGAATTCAGTTCATGGTTGAGTATAGTAGTGATTAATTCTTTTATATGAGAATTCAACCCCGATTTTGTCTAGCAGTAATTAATTCTGCTATATGAGAATTCAACCCCGATTTTGTCTAGCAGTGATTAATTATGCTAGTGGAGAATTCTACTCATGGTGGTGTCTAGCTGTGGTTAATTCCTCTATATTGGACTCAATTCAAGGTGAAGATTGTTGACATGATTCCTTGAATCCTACTATCTGGATTTCAAGCAGTGGTTAATTCTGCTACTGGAGAATTCAACTCATGGTAGAGTATAGCAACGGTTAATCTGTTATATGAGGATTCAATTCAAGGTGAAGATTGTTGATATGATTCCTTGAATCCTACTATCTAAATTTCAAGCAGTGGTTAATTCTTCTAGTGGAGAATTCAACTCATGGTAGAGTATAGCATTGGTTAATTCTACTATATGAGGATTCAATTCAAAGTGGATATTGTTGATATGAATTGAATCCTTACAATTTATTGGGTTAGATTGCTGGCGTTGCTGATCTACATCCTACCTTCTGATTGGTTGAGAGTTGTTGGGCTGGATTGGTGAGATGTCTAATCAACCTTTTGAATCCTGATTGGGTGAGAGTTGTTGGGCTGGATTGCTAAATACAATTGATATTCTTCTGTTGCAGTATAAAAGGGGTCTTGGGGTTACCATTTACTGCAAACTCCTGATCCTCATCTCATCTCTATACATTCTAAGTATCCCATGTATTCTTTCTTTCTCCACATTGTGAAAACTGATCGTTGCCGCCTAAGGACGTAGCCCAGTTATGAGTAAACCTTGCAAATTCATGTGTATATGTCTTTCTTGTTTGATCATGTTTCTACGTGTTTGCTTTCACGATTCTCAACATGTGGCAATGTGGGCAATTATGATGCTAAATAAATGTGGAGATTGTTGTCATTGTAAGTGAAGATGTTATTAATCGTGGTTATGGTGTGTGCATGTGTGTGTACACTTGATTTTTTCTTCAAATTTGTGTGTGCTTCTTGTAATTGTGTTCCTCTTTATTATGGCATGAGTGTGAATCAACCTTTATTGTATTTTTAAAAAATAAGCGATACTACTATTGTTAGATGGCAAGATTGATAAAGATATCCCAAGTTAGGAAGGACTGTACTGGTCGGCGAAATATGAATCAAAGATTCATCTTGATATACCTTTGAGCTAACAATGGAGAAGCCTTAAGAAGGCCAAGGGTGGGTATAGAAAAAGCTTATTGTTAAAGTTAACATGTAAATCCCTCGTTGAGGAGCATAAATTCCTTCTTCCATACAATTTTCATTACATTATAGTTGACTTTTGTTGTTAAAAAGGGAATGTGCAGAATAATTGAGTTATTATGTAGGAGGTTATTATTTTGGTTTATTATGCATGTAGATTATCCCTCCTAACCCACATGCAGACATTGTTAATAACTAATGAGATGCATAATTGCCTCACTGAACTGTACTTGGCCATCCCTTTATTTATAATCACTTGTGGTTACAACAAATCTCATATTTTTCTCAACACTTACCTCTCTCTCTCTTTACAATTTATAGATCCATTGTTTTAGGAAGAAGACAAGGTCTTTACATTTGAATGAGTACACTTGTTTGAATAAGTATACCATGCGTTTAATACCCCCCTCAATCAGCATATCCTAGATGGTTCATGATTGATAGACTCCTAGTTATTTTGCAATAGACTGAAATCCTTGACATGGAAGAGGTTTTGTCATAATATCTGCAAGTTGATCTTTTGTAGATATAAATTTCACTTGTAATTGTTCTTTTGCACCTTGTTCTCGAACAAAGTGATAATCTACATCAATGTGTTTTTTTTCTTGCATGGAATATTGGATTGGCAGAGAGATACATAGCACCAATATTGTCACACCATAAAGTTGGACGAGTGTGTGGAAGAGCATTGAGTTCTTGAAGTAAATTTTGAAGCCAAATTAATTCTACAGTAGCATTCACAATGTTTTTATATTCTGACTCGGTTGAGGAACATGATACTGTTGGTTGTTTCTTTGAGGACCAAGAAATGAGATTTTGTCCAAGAAAG
This sequence comes from Ottelia alismoides, assembly GCA_037367405.1. NCBI lineage: Eukaryota > Viridiplantae > Streptophyta > Magnoliopsida > Alismatales > Hydrocharitaceae > Ottelia > Ottelia alismoides. Next base: position 59,713 of record JAZKJV010010473.1, read on the forward strand.
ATGAGATAAACTCCAGTTGATCGTCGATCTTCCGATGATCTGCCCAATCCGCATCTGAATAAGCATGAATGTTAGAGTTTGTAGCTCGACGAATATGAAGACCTAGCGTAATTTTCCCCTTTAGGAACCTTAGAATGTGTTTGAGAATTCCCAATGATTTTTTGTAGGATTATTCATAAATTGACATGCCCTGTTGACAGCAAAAGAGATATCCGATCTGGTTAATAATAAGTATTGTAGAGCTCCAATCATTTGCCTATATAGAGTTAGATCTTTAAATGGTATCCCTTGAGATAAGAGTTCTGTTGATGTTGCCATTAGAGTCAAGACGGGTTTGCATTCTTTCATGTTGGCCTTTTATAATAGATCAAATATGTACTTTTGCTGAGACAAAAATAAGCCAATATTGGTATGCTTGACTTCAATGCCAAGGAAATAATGTAGTTCTCCCATGTCACGGAATCAGAATTCTTTGCCAATTTCTCTTAATAACTAACTGATCTTTGATGGTGAGTTTCTTGTAATTATGATATCATCTACATAGACGAGCATATATAAAAGAGGGTCATTGCAGTTGTGCATAAACAAGGAAACATCTGTTTTAGAGGGTATGAAGCCAAGATTTTGTAGGAACTGACTCAAGCGATTGAACCATGCCCTTGGTGCTTGTTTAAGCCATAAAGTGATCTTTGTAGTTGACAAACATGACATGGATTGTTTGTATCAAGGAAACCATGAGGTTGAATCATATATACAATTTTATTCAAAAACCCATTTAGAAAGGCATTGCTACTATCAACCTGTCGAAGTTCCCAATATTGTGTTGTTGTAATAGAGGGCATTGCACGTATTGTCATGGTCTTCACAACTGGACTAAATGTATCCATGTAATAAATTCATTCTCGTTGATCGTACCCTTTTGCAATTAGACGGGTTTTGTACCGATCTATCTGACAATCTCGTTTGAGTTTTAGACGAAAAACTCATTTACAGCCAACAACATTCATATTTTCCTTGTAAGATAATAGCTTCCACGTATTGTTGGTTAGGAGGGCATTGTATTCTTCAATCATAGCATTTCTCTAATTTGAATCCTTGCTAGCTTGAGAATAGCAAGTAGGCTCAGTTTCATTTGCTATAGATGTCAAAAATAGTTGTGGGAATGGAATGATTCGAGTGCCTCTGTATCCTAGCAAGTTCACTATAATTGGGATGTTCTTTTTGACGAAGATGACCATGACTTGCTTGTTGTAGTCGCCTGCCTTCATTTGATGTGTTTGGTAAAGGTATGTCACTTGTTATTGGTAGTGAATTTTTTGGTTTAGTCCTTATTGTTGGAGAGGAATTTATAGTTGGAAGTTGAACGACCATCCATGGAGTCTGAGGAGATTGAGAAGGTGGTGATCCAACAATAGAGATGTTTTTAAAGGGGAATGTACCTTCATCAAAATGAACATGCCTAACTGTGTACATCTTTTTCTTGTTGGGACCATAGCATAGATAGCCATGATGATTGAAAGCATATCTAAGAAAAACACATTGAGTTGTGCGAAAAGAGAATTTACTGTGTTGGTATGGTCGTAACAAGGGGTATACAGCACATCCGAAGGTACGAAGAAAGTTATAGTTAGGAATTTTATTGAAGATATAGAAGAATGAGGTGTGGTTATTTAGAGCGGTAGTTGGTACCATATTAATTAGATAAATTGTTGTTGCAAAAGCAAAGTGCCAAAATGTTGTAAGTAGAGAAGAATGAACAAGTAAGGTAATGCCAATGTCAACAATATGACATATTTTCCTTTCTGCAATGCCATTTTTTTATGTGTATGCGGCAGGTAAATCTGTGAACAACTCCATTTTCTTGAAAAAATGTCGTTAAAGCTAGGTATTCACCTCCTCCATCAGATTGAAAACACTTGATTTTGTAATTGAATTGGAGTTCGACCATAGTAAAAAATTGAGGAACAATCTGAGCAACTTCACTTTTATTTCGAATAGGAAAGAACCAAGTCATTTTTGAAAACTCGTCCATGAAAATGATAAAATATTTGAAAGAGAAAGAGAGGTGTATGGAGAAGGACCCCGTATATCACTAAAAATGAGTTCGAAAGGGTCATTGCTCTTATTACATGTGAACAGTAGATGAAGCTTTGTAATTTTCCCAACATGCATAACGAGCATTTATTGGTGGAAGAAGTGAAATGAAGACCAATTTTTTTAAAATTGCATTGACAGTTTTCTACTGAAGATGCCCAAGCCTGTCGTGCCATTGTTGCCAACAGTCACGAACACCGATGAAGGTAGATGGAGGAATAGAAAGAGTGAAGGATTGTTGAGGTAGACAATATAACCCTCGTTATTCGTTTCGCGGGCTAGAATCTGAGAGATGCGGATGTCCTTCATCAAGAAAAGATTTTTGGTGAACACAATAAAGCAGTTATTATTTTTACAAAATTGAGAAGCATACAATAATGATTTTGAGGCTAATGGATTGCATAAAATGTTAGATAAAGAAAAGGGTTTAGTTGAGGACCGAACCACTCCTTTACCAATGTGATTGATTTTCATACCTTGACCATTTCCTACTTGAACTTCATCTTGTCATGAATATGGTTGTGAAATCGATAGATTTTGAAGGTTGTTGGTAATGTGGTGAGTAGCTCCACTATCCAAATACCAGTCATTGATTTGTTGAGGATGTGTTTCATGCAATTGGGCTTGTAGAGGTGAACTAGTGTTTCCTTTTCTATAATAACGGCGATAGGGAGAGTGTCCGTGTATACCACAGATCGGACAAGGAGATGATCAGCCTCGACCAGTGTAATTACGACCACGGCCACGAAAGTTACCTCGACCTTGACCTCCACCTCTGAAGGGTGCTCTGGAGGAATTGAGCTGAATAGTATTTGCTGACGGCTGACATTCTGAAGAAGTGATTGTATTTCGTTGCAATCAGATCTCATGAGAAATTAAAATACTATGAAGTTTTGCGAATGAAACAGGTGAGGATTTGGTTGCTAATGCAACTATTATGTCATTATAGCCGCCTCCGAGCTGCGAGCCTGCGACGATTTGATTTACCTGTACAAGGGATGGTGTATAATATGTTTCTATGTAGGGCTTGGAAATGGATGAAGATGCCTTTTTGAGAAATCAGAGCAAGAAGACAACCTTCTTTGTTGAAATACGAAAACAAAGTTATGTGATTAGTAGGAGGTCATTGGGAATCTGTGTTGGAATATGAATGAAGTGAATGGGGGTGTTTCACGTGTATTTGGTGGAAATATGGGTTGAAATATGTCTTTAGGGATTACGTAAGGAGAGGTTTTGGGTGTAGTAAGCAGCTGCATTCTCCACCCAACAGAGCTTCGAATTTGTGCAACAGGGATGCTTGCCGAAGAAATGTGCAGCACAGGCAACCTTCGCCTCACAGATCTGATGCCGTTTGTGACAGTGACGATGAGGCTCTCTTTCTCACCCGACGTTCATCGTTTCGAGACCAAGAGTAGCAGATATGTTGCCGTGTGATTGGGGCCAAGGATCGGATGTGAGACGAGAAGGTGCGTCGCCCTGGTAAGTGGAGAAAAGAAAAGAGTTGGTGGGTGGGATTTGTTTTGGCTCTTGATACCATGTTAATAACTAATGAGATGCATAACTACCTCACTGAAATGTGCTTGACCGTCCGTTTATTTATAATCACTTGTGCTTACAACAAATCTCATATTTCTCTCAACACTCACCTCTCTCTCTTTACGGTTTATAGATCCACTGTTTTAAGAAAGAGAGAAGTTCATTACATTTGAATGAGTACACTTGTTTGAATAAGTATACCTTACGTTTAATTGTTTGAACAAGTATACCTTATGTTTAATAAACACGAGGTAAGTAAGCACGAAGCAAACGTTCGGTTCAGACATCCAGAGAAATGAAATGCAAAACCAAAAGTCCACGGACGTTTGCGGTGATGGGCAGAGCAATAATAAAAGAAAACCAAGACAAAGAAGAACGAGGCAAAAGAGGGGAGAATAGATACAAAAACAGTGATAAAAGAATATGGTTTTTCTCTCCAATGGTTCTGTCCTTGTCCATCATCAAGATGATGCCCCTCCACCTCTATCAACAGCACTGTGTGTGGTCCTAATGCCTCCCACCATCACACCTTCCCCTTCTATATATTCCACCCATGGTGCCCTCCTTCACCTTTTGCAGAGTACCCACATCTCTCTTCCCTCCCCCCTTCCACTTCTTGCTGTGTGTGAGATTCGATAATACCAACTTCAAGTGGGTTCTGATTTGTGGGAGAAGATGTTTGCAGGAGGCGAGCTGTTGCTCCCTTACCTGCAGGGCTACATGGGGTTCCTCTCCACACAGGAGAACAACTACCTCCAGCACCTTCAGGAGGAGGAGCTCCTCCAGAGGCTCAGCCAGAACTACCTTCTAGATGACACCAGCTCCTCTGTAATCTCTTGCTTGCTAATTGTTGGTTCTCCTCAGCATGATGTTTCAATTGTTTGAAGATGGGATGTTCTTGGCTGCTAGAAACTATAGACATCAGATGGGTAACCGGACTGAAGGGCATGCAACTATGTACACATGGGTTGCTTCGATGGAGAAAAAAATTGATAATAATAGTTAAAAACTAATTAAAATTTTCTATCTTGTTGATATGAGAATTTTTTTCCTTGCTTTGTGAGGTCTGTAGAATCATTACAGTCTAAAAAAACAGCAGAACTAAAAAGGAAATTTTTGGAAATTATTAATCTAGAGGAAAATCATATGCCACAATAAAAAACCAGACCAAATGAACAAAGGTGGGAAGAATTGGAAGGAGTGTTGGAAGGGAATATTCCTTTGATGCCCATCTAAGTCAAGCATCTTATCTGGACAAAAGGGCTTGTCTGCTAGATGATTGGCAGATATTTGTTCTCTTTTTTATCAATCCATTTAGTGTTTAAGCTCCATAAGAATCCCAAGCAAAAGAGGGGAGGAAGGAACCTCTACTATGATTATTGTTTCTGTAAGATCTCTGTTTTTTTATAATGCTTGGCCATGATAATTTTAGTAGAATAATATGATTGTTTGTAATTTTTTTAGATAGATTTATTGGGCATATCTGCCGAAACTGATTTATTGATATGTTAGGATCAAGCATCTGAATGATCTTCATCCATGGCTTGATCTGTTAACCTTCATATGCCCTCTTTCTCATTATTCCTCATAACAATTCTAGTAGGTTCATGCCTCGTTTCCTATGGGGATAATATTCTTGAAATAAAAATAAATATTTGTGTGTATAATACAGGTAGAGTGATCATGACTATTTTAAAAGGGACCTCCAGGGGTCTGATCTGAGAATTTTGAGAACCGACTTGTGTGTATGATAAGGTCTATAAAGCTTTCACTATTTGAGAACAGAAAATTGATGATTCGCTGTTCTTCTTGATAATCAAAAATTGAACTGGGAACACTCTTTTGCAAAATATATTTTAAACATAACAAGTTATATGCGTCTTTTTCCTTGCAGAGATTTCACTGTATAATGTCTGAGATGGTGTCTTCATAACTGAAATATATATATATATATATATAATCTTTTGCTGATTTATTTTCTTATTTGTGTGCTGTGCACAAATAGATTCAGTACTATAAGATGGGTAATTATAATACGTAAGCACATATGATTTTCGCATGTGGCATGCAGAAAAGAAATATGAATTTGTAGTAAGTTGCAACAAAGAGAACTCTGGATATGGTTGATTCTCTCATATCTTAATCTACATTCTTTCATATCTTAACCTACTCATATCGTTTGCTAGAGCAATTTGATGCAACCGTCCACGATATCAGAGTACGATCTTGGAGGGGAAGGAGATCTGTTCAAAGCTCCAGAGCCCATCATAGAAGAACCGGTACTCACACTTGATCCAGTCACAACTGCGATTTCTATGATATCTGCTGGTGAAGATTATACTGCAACAGAAGCAATTAAAGTTGCAGCCGAGTCAATCGAAAGCGAACAATTAATCAGTGAGGTGCTGTTCTACGAATGCAAGAACGATCTCATTCTCTTGGAAAATCCATCAGTAGAGGAACCGCCATCAGATCTATCAGACATTAAAATCCAGCCTCTTTCTTCCATGGAGGACAATCTTTCCCTTCAACCCCTCCCAACTGTGGAGGATCACTACACTCAGAAAGATAACATAGTCACTGAGGGGCCTTTACAGAAAAGTGTGAGTTCTGCGTGTTTGACAGTAAATGACAGGAGTACTACCGATTGCCTATTGAGGCCTAATTTCCTCAACTTTCAAGAAATGGACTTTGGAGATGTGTTTGGAATGAGGAGATCATACAGTGAAGGAAACATCGAGGTATTGTTGTTTCTTTCGTGCGCTCTTCTTTCTTTTCTCTCTCAAAGTTGCAGTTTATTTTTCAATATTGCATATTATTTTCAAAAGCACAAACTTGATTTGAATACTGGTGGAATTCTTGTTTCGATGTATTTTAAGCATGCTATGGTGCCTATGGAATAGGATATCTGCACAACCCATGTCACGCCCCCTGCGCGGGAGTGGTGAACAATCTCTTCCGTGGAGTCTACTAAACCATAGTAAGCTCAAGTTGGTAGGTACCGTAATAGGGCTCCATATCTATATTTCTGATTTTCTTTCCTTGGATAATGATATACTGACTAGTATTATCAATATTTCTCGGATTTACCTCGAAATGTTTGCAGTACACCCCAAGTAAATGCAAAGATTAATCGGTATACTTGAAGGCTTGCTCTTGAACTTTCTTGGAGAATACCATCTAGAAATGTAGTAACTTTCTTAGAGGATAAAGTGGAGCTCACTTCAAATCCAACTCCACCGCAGTTTTCAATGAACAGAGAGGCTACATTCTAAGTAAAGTGGTTAAATCTGCCACCTAGTAATGTAGTATTACTTATTCGTGGCTGTTTATGGGTCCATTATATGGAAAAAATCTAATATGATAGGAGAGAATATAATTTTTATATTATTTGGTTGTTTGTGGACAAGCTATCTGCAATTACTTGTGTTACTGAACATGAACATGTGGGATTGTTCTTTGGAAAACAGCTTTTTGACTGCTTTTAAACCAGTCTATGCTCATGTTGGGTAAGAAGTGTTCGGGTCGATGGCGTCTAAAATCAAAGAATAATGCCCATCATTAAAAAATGACAGCTACTAGAATCTTTGAAATTATCTCTCATTAAATGATAGGTCTGGAATTGAGTGGCTAGAACATCATCTATTTTTAAGCTAAGTAATGCTCTCGCAAGTGGGATTTGCTAGTTTTTAAATAATGCTTGTTTTTTTCAGGACATCAATGGGCATCTCTACTGTAAATAATATATTAGGTCTATTGCTTATTTGTGAAACTAATTAGGTACATATTATCAGTGTATAGCTGCATATACCATCTCTGGAAGTTCATAGTCCATCTGTCTTTTTTTTCTAAGCAATCTCTGAACGAAGAACTATCAATGGCGTTAGAGATGTTGTCTACTGTGATAATTTATTTACATGATTATAACTGTATGGTTCAAAGAAAAAGAATATTACAATGCTGGAACTGAAATAGATTTCCTTGCAGATTCTTGGTAAGGATGACACGATCATGGCAGCTACCAACAGTGTCCCCGTTCCCCCAGTGGAGCGGCTACCGACCATAGACAACCATAAGAGTGAGGAAAGGAAGGAGAAGCTTTCTCGTTACCGCAACAAGAAAACAAAAAGAAACTTTGGCAGAAAGATCAAGGTGTGATTATCTATAAATCAGTTTCAATCTAATCTTAATTCTTCTATGAATCTAAAAAGTTGGCTTCTTTCATCGTTTAGTTGAGATTTAATTGTAATAAATTTATGCATGGTGGTCTTATTTGGAGTACTTGTTTCTTTCTTGTTTCATACTTGCAGAGATCGAAGATGTAGACATCCATCATTATAATCTCTCACACATTGATGTGGGTAGTAAACTTTTTTTTTGCCTGAGATTTTAAATTGTGTAAAATTTCAAAAAAAAAACAAGTACCATGGAGTTATTCGAAGAAATTTTCCTTCCATATATATAGCTATAATCACTTCGATGACACTGTGTTCTTTATTGCAGTATGCCTGCCGAAAAGCTTTAGCAGATTGTCAACCAAGGATTCGAGGAAGATTCGCAAAGACAGAGGACTGCGAACTTTTGAAGGCGACAATGTAGATGCTATGAGGTGCATATATCTATCTAAAAGAGCTCTAGTAGAGTCAGAGTTGGTCTTGGGTACCTAAATCGGGTTTATTTATTTGTCGATGTTAGTTATATATGTTCTATGTGGTGGATGTCGTAGCTTCACAATGTAAAAAAATAAAAAAAAATGATGTGGAGCTTCTAAGCTAGATCTTGTGATTTATAAATAGGGGCTTTGACATAAGTGCCCCAGTTGACATGTCAGTGTTGTCTCTGTAAAATCTGTAATCTCGAGTTTGCTTTAAAAAATGTTTTCTATTTTGAATCTTGTGAAGGGGTTACTGAGCTCTTTAATGTTGTTGGGTTTATTCCTGTGAAGACTGATAAGTATTGTATATGCAAGGTCAACTTCCGCGTATCCTCCATGGGAATACCAGAGATCGTCCGATCGTTGTAATGGAAGGTCAACCTCTTCATCTTCCCTACTAGAGATGTAATGGTGTGATGTTTTTCCTTACAGCTTCCTTGTTCCTTCTGATCATCTATAAGTTCTCTCTTGATTTGTATCATGCATTGTCCATCCATCTAGAGTTCTTCTATGATGTGCCTAGATGTGTCCAGTTCTAATGCCATATTTTCATCATTGTTAGGTTCTGCTAGGATGAACAGAAACAGAATCGAATCGATAACTTTCAGAATTTGTTGAGTTGTTTTGTCTAAGCGGGTAAATGAATGTTGGGATGAGGGATTGTTTACCCACCTCTTTATATAGTCCTCTTCATATATTGTATTTATCCCTCCTCATTGAAGATCACTCTAGTGAAGAATATTTTCATCTCTAATGAGGAAGATTAGGGTTATTGTGCCTTCGTGGTTATTGCCTCCTAGGATTTTCCACGTAAATCATTGCATTTATTTTACTTGTGCTTGATCTATTGCAACCGGTATCCGAGCAAGGTTGTCTCTAATGTGAGGTTCTTCATCCATTGTTGTGATTGTTTGTTCCTTGAATTTGTATTCCTTGCAGTTTCAATTTCATGCTCTCACCTGGTAGCCCCCTTCATGTTTGTCCTTGAACTTTCAAAGACACCATATGAAAGTTATACCATTGGAATAAAGGTGGTTGTGTTTAAAAGGATGACCATAGATGATAGCGAAAGCACTTCTGATTTCCATTCCTTTAGCTTCTGAGAGAATTTATCCAGTAGATTATGTTAATATTCTTTCTTAAGAGGCCAGTGTGAAAGGGGAAACTAAGAAATTTAAATGAAAATTTCCATTTTTGCCATCCAAGAATCTGGGAAGTTCATTCTTCTTCATAAGATTTCAGAATTACGCAATGGATGGAAGATTTATGATGATTTATCTCTAAGCTGAGATTATAGTGAATCTTTTCAAAGTGGCAGCAAGGTTCTTTAAGGTGTTCTCATTGTATGATAAAAAGATGAGCATGTCATTGGTAAATTGTGTGTTGGTGATATTTAAATTAGATAGTACTAGCAAAAATCCTTTAGTTTTCTTGTAAAGCCAGTTTGGATAATATGACATCAAGAACTGATTACGAGAGGATGAATAAAAGTGGAGTCTAAAACCACCAAAAGAGCTTTAAAAAACCTCCAAAAGAGCCATTCACCTTCATGGAGAGAACTGAAGTCATAAGAATTGATGAGATCCACATTAAAGTTCTAAAGGGCAACCCGAGGAGTCCAAGACTTTAATCAGATCTCATTTAAGGGTGTAAAAGGTTTTATGAAGCTTGACGCGGCTCTTTCTTTCCTCATTCTCCATGAGGAAAGGATCTCCGAAGCTATGACAAAAGCATCTGAAACAATTCTCCCCTCAAGAAGGCATCTATCTGTCGAAATCTTCGAAATGATTCTAATGGGTATGTTGATCAGGCAGAGTAGTTAGTAGTTCCCAGAGTTGGATGGCTCTCCCCTTTTGTAAGTCAGCAATATAATCAAATTATTGATGTCTCCCATATCATCGGACACAAAGTTTTCCTTTAGCATGTGATTTAGCATATTCATGAAACCATCTCTGAGAATGGGCAAAGAAACCTGGCAAACTAGAGCAAAACAGTCTGGATATGGCGCTTCGCGGTTTTTAATGTTTTTGTGATGTTTTCAACTTCTTTCAACGTAAAGGAGGCGATCAGATCCTTTGCATTTTCATGTTGCTCCCAGGTTTAGACTGACGTCAAAATCGATCTGCAGATTGAAATTCGCATAAAGGTTTTGGCAGTGGTCAATGACTACCCTAGCAATGTTCTGTAACTCCATTTGAATCACCCCATTTATGTCCTCTATTTTTGCTATGTGATTTTTTCATCGTCGAATAGAAGCCATAGTTTTGACGAATCTTGTATTTCTATCATCCTCTTTGATCTACTTTCGGGCCGCAATCACTCACTCCTCTTAAAACAACATCCCTTCCACTCTCTCCTCTTGCGCCGCAATCACTCATTCATGAACAATGGGAAGATTCTTTTGAGGATCCGTCGAAGTCTTATTGGAGGAAGAGGACAGAGGAGGTTTAGAGCTGAGGAAGAGGGAGACAGGTGGTGCGGACAAGGTGGAGGAGGTTTGGGGGTACTAGAGCATGCAGGAGAGGGATAGGGTGGGGAGGGGTGGAGGAGGTCTCGAACAAGCAGGAGAGAGAGGTGGTGTGGAAGGAGCAAAGGATGTCGACACACGCGACTTGAGGGGAGAAGTTTTCGAGTAGAGGAGGAGAGAGATACGGTGGGAAGGGGTTAGAAGGGGCAGGGCAACATCCTACGACTGGAGGAGGTGGCAGAGGAAATCGGAGTGGAGGAGGAGAGGCAGGGAGGAGGGAACGGAGGTCGGGCGGTGGCTTATGGTTGGAGGGGGGAGAGATGTGGGGAGATATGTGAGGTGGGGGGATGACATTTATATATAATAAAAACATCATGACTAATAAATAAATGTGGTGTGATTTTCAATTTTCCTCATAATTTTTTGAACGTACTTATTTACAATTATTTCAATATCCTCTTTAGGAATTTCCTTTTATCTTACAGTATTTGATTTGATGTGTTCTATTATAAATTTATAGCTTAATTTGCTGACGTGTTGAGGAAGAGGGAGGAGGGGTGATTTTACATGTTAGTAGGAATGCAAATAGTCACTTGTGGATGCATATTTACTTATATGATACGACATATTTTTCAATTATGATTCTCGAAGATGCCCGTCAAGAAAGACTTCCGCCACTTGAGAATTCGAAGAGATAGGTGTTATCCCATCTTTACCCATTTTAAATAATATATTGACATGGCTATCTAGATGGGTATTAGAAATATGTTCTCGTATCTTAAAAACATACCTGATTGTAGATTATATACATATAAAACATGCACATGGACATACAGAAATTGATGTAAATCGGAAATTGCAATGACGGAAAAATATTATTTGGTGGAAATTTCGGTGGAGAAGAAAACAGAGGAGTTGAGAGGAGAAAACTCAAGGAGAGAGGAGAGAGACAATTGAGATAAACTCAAAATAAATGATTGATTCTAACCTGATTAAAATGTTGGACTCCCATCCCTTTTATACAGGAGTGAAATACAAAAATAGAAAGAGATTGAAATTTAAATCCTAATCAACTTCTAATTTTAAATTCGAAATTCAAAACGGACTAACTAATTTAAGATCACATGCAATCTCTTTGTTTAAATAAAAATCATAATGACTCAATTAATCGTAAATAAAATTAAACTCTAATTAACATACAAACATTAAATCCTATTTATTAATTTCATGTTGCATCAAAAATTATTAGTTACTATGTGTATCTATACGTATTTATGGAATGTATGTATACATATTGCGTATATGTATATTTATATGGGAGAAATGCGACTGCCCTCTAAATAGAGCTAACTTAGCTCCCTCCACTTCATTTTCTCATTTTTTTTATTTTTTAAAACACTTCCACGGATTTCATAAATATATCCCTATATTATGTCGTTCAAATTTCGTGCGAAATAGACTCTTATAGCCTCCATTTCAACTATTCTACAACCAGCAAAAAAATGATTGTCTAAAAGAAAGCTGTAGGAGTCTGTTTCACACAAAACTTAATTGCCATAATATAGAGATGTAATGATGAATTTCCATCAAAGCATTTTAAAAAATTTTAAAAAAAATGGAAAAAATGGGACGAGAGAAGCTAAGTCGGCAGCCCCATTTTCCCTATTTATATATAGGTAAAATTTACACATGCACATACATTTACATGTACATCTATATTATGTATATGCATACATATGTGTACATATATACAACCATAAATGTGTCTATACAGACATGCCCACGCGTGTTGGTAGACGGTAAGCAACAAACATATATTTAAATGATTTGAATTAAAATTTTACATCGCAGACTAAGTTAAAGTGAGATCTTTCATCGAGCTTCATCAGGTCCGCCTGTCGCAAATACGCTAAGCCACATCAATGAAAATTCCATTATTTTCACTAACCGAAACAAGGGCACATGACTACCTAAACATCGAACTAGCATCCTAAGCTGGGCCGTAGGCACAGCCATGTTCTATAGCATAAAAGGAAACACAGTAAATTGCAGACGCAAGATAGATCTACTGATATCATCCAATGACCAAGGAAACAATTCGGACTCGCGAAATCTGAATGTGCAATCTAGAAGACGGCCATCTTCCATCCATCCGGGAGAAAATATGGTCCCTTTGGCAACGTGCAAAAGAGAGCTCAGAGAACTTTGCAATATAATGTGTTAAAGTATGCTGATTGCAGGAACCAGAGAGCAAAATGGATATACACTGCACATAGGGAAAGAGACTGATTTAGCACAACCGGTTGGTTTGGTGTACCTTACAACGTAGACGTAGAAAGATTATATGAAAATATTCACAATGCAACGACAAGAGGGAGAACCTGGCAAGCATAGAAAGCAATAAAGCTACTGGTAATTCAGAAAGTTGGAATATATCCTGCCAACATTGTCATGAGGTTGTGCTCCAACTTGGCCTTTCCGTCGCTGGAACGGCATTCGGACATTCCGGACACCGATATTTGGTCGTCGGCCATTGGTGGCATTCATTTGCTGGGAAAACTTTCTAAGCCTCTGTTCCTTCATCCTAGCGAAACGAGCATCCAGAGTCTCCGGCCTCCCATGTTCCTGCAAACACCATAACCAACAACAATTCAAGGATCTTCCAGTATATAGCAAAACCAAAAACACAGTACGCCTTCGATATAAATCATGTTAAATCACATGCATCAACTGTTGTCACATCACATTGCACTAAATTAACACGAAAAATACACGGCATATAAAACCAAACAAAAAAAACATACACGGACAAAGCCTCGAACATTAATAAACCCAAGTACAGACAACACATGCATGCGTGTATCACATAAAAATATGTACATATTTTACATATATACATATATAGATATACACATGCGTGCAAAAGAACTATGTTTTCGTTCAGCTCCTTCCAAGGTACTAAGCCCCAATACTAAGCACACGTGACATATTTACATCATCTATTCGTATACGTGTGTGTGTGTGTGTTTGTACGAGGATGTGTGAGAATGTGTGCCTAAGTCTGTCATATAGGATCTTATATAAGCATGGACACCTGGTCGCTCATAGCTTGACACGTGTCTGTCTATGCATGTGAAGCCTAGGCTTGACCAATAAGCCAGACCCACATTCCATGGGGGACCACCACCAGCTATCACCAGCTAAAGTACTCCAAATGGGTTTTTCCTTCAGCCAAGGCTCATATGCCTTGCATTAAAGCGACACCAGATGTCTTAACTGCCAACGGTGTGGCACTGTGTTAGTGCCCCTTAAAACTGATCGAACTTTCACCTTTGAGCCTCTAATTACCACATCATATTGCAACCAACCCAGTCGATATTATGCTCAATCAAAAATCAAAAATCAAAATATCATCGAACATTCTTTTATATCGACCCCATCTATAAGAAAATCAGAACTCAGTTATTGTTGCAAATCGATGCTTGAATACTAAGTCCAAACATCTTGACGACAGGCACATCTGATCTCATGTGACGTGCCACACCTGTTATGAAATGACCGACCCAAGGATGAAGAACAATGTGCATTGCAATAGTAAAGAACCAAAACCTATACAAAACTATTCCCCTCAAAAGAGAAGCCCAAAAAGGCTGCTGCTCGCATGTCCAAACAATCATGGAGGTTAGAATATCCAAAACTAGGATTATCAGCAAAGACGCAAGAGGACATCCTCATCCAATACCTCCTTCGGATTTAACCCATCTGCCATCGTACTTTTTGTTCACTAAAATGAAAAAGAACACCATAGAGATGCACATCACTCTAAGCCAACCAACAATCAAGGACATGACCACCTTGAAATATTTCACAAGAATGCCCAACCCAGTATGTCGCAACCATAGGTAAATCAATGTGGTTACACAAATCTGAACAAGTTGAACTCCATATTCAGTTAGAAGCTTATCTCCCAGTTCACCTCCAACTTCGTCCGACAACTCAAAAGTGTCCCACCAAAATAAAATTTTGTTTTAGAATACTAAAGAACCAAAACTTATACAAAACCATTCCAGCCCGCAGAGAAGCCCAAAAAGATGCATCTAATGTGCCCACAAAATCATCAAGGCTAGGATATCCCAAACTAGGAAAATTGGCAAAGATGCAAGAGGGTGCCTGTGACTCATAGCCTTTGAGAATATGATCCATCAGCCCTCTGCCCTCACATTTACCGCTCACCAAAAATGGGAAAAAACACTATAGATGCACCTCCCTCTACCAAACAGCACATCATGAACCTATCTGAACAAGTTGATCTCTATTTTCATTTTAGAAGCTGATCCCCCAGTTTACCTTCAACATCCACCTGAAAAACTCATCAGTAACTATCAACAGCAATCTATCTTTAAAAACATTTGACCTATACAAAACCATTGCCCTGAGCAGAGAAGCCCAAAAAAGTTGCCTCTAACTTGCCCAATAAAATCATGGGATATTTGCACCGTAATTATATACATAACCCTGGATGATCACGAATTACACTCAGGACTCTGAATAATGCTTAACTCTTACACCCATAATCCCGTGTTAACTTCAATTCAATTTCCCGTTAAATATGATGGTATCCGTCAAATATTTTACATTTTGTACCCTTTAAGTTCCCACTATTTACAAATAAGACCACCTCCTTCCTCCTCCAGCCCCCATCCCCCCGTCCTCCCCTTCATCCGCCAGCACCCACCTCTTTCTCCCCTCCCTCCCTTCCGTCGACCACCTCCCACTCCCCTTCATCCTCCGGCACCTGCCTGCAAGCCTCCGAACTATCCTCGCCGTCGCCCTTGCTCCACCTCCCGTCGTACCCCTGTTGCTGCCCTCCGTCGACCCACCCTCGCCGCCGTCCACCACCGCATCAAAGCACCTCCCACCCTTTGTTGCCTCACCTCTCTGCCAGCATCCCTCCGCTGCCTGAAGGCATGGGCACCCGTGTCGAAGCCCCCTTCCCCGCCTGCACCCGCGTTCCTCCATCGCCTGGAAGCACCCGCGTCAAAGCCCCCGACCGATGCCTGCATGCACCCATTGGAAGCCCCCCCACCCCCATCGAAGCACCCACTTCCCTCCCTCACGGTCGAAGCACCGTTGTTCTGCTTGCACCCATTAAAGCCCCCCCTCCCCCACCCCTGCCTACACCTGTCGAAGTCCCCCCCCCTGCCAGCATCCGTTGAAGCCCCCCCTCTCCTCCCCCGGCTGTCGAAGCCCACTCCCACCCCACCCGCTACCAAGCACCCATTAAAGGCCCCCCTGCACGCGCCCCCATACCCCCTCTGCATGCAAGCCCCCGTCCGTCGCCACCCTCCATCATCGTCAAAGCACCCCCTCTCCCCCTGCAAGCCCTCGTCCACCCACCACCTGCAAGCCCCCGTCCGTCACTACCCTCCACCATTGTCAAAGCACCCCCTCTCCCCCTGCAAGCCCTTGTCCCCCCTACCACCTGCAAGCCCTCGTCGAACAATCCCCCCATCCTACACCATCGTCAAACCCACCTCCCCAACAAAAAGCCGCACAGTTGTAGGTGCTAGGGGACTTTTTCTTTTTTTTACTTTTGATTAATCTCAACCTTAGATCATGGATTGGTTAGATTAACTCAGTCATCTGGTTGAATTAATGAACTAAACTAACGAGAAGTTATGGATGTAAAACGGAGCATATATTCAGGGTTCTACATGTAATTTGTGATTATCCGAGGTTATATATAATTACAAAATTACTCAAGATTATGGGTGTAAATAACCCTAAAATCATCAATGCTAGGACATCCAAAACTTGGAGTATAAGCAAAGGCACAAGAGTACATCAGCCCTGAGATTTACCAATCACCTAAATAGAAAAGAACACCACAGTGATCAACCTCCCTCTAACCAAACCACCATTCAGGGAGGGCATGGCCACCTTGAAATACTCCACAAGAATGCCCAACCCCATATGTGTAAGCCATGGTAAATCAATGCAAGGTCCCGCAGATCTGAACAAGTTGGATCTCCATGTTCATTTTAGAAGCTAATATCCCAGTTCACCTCCAACTTTCCATGAACAACTCATCATGAATGATCAAAAGTGGTCTACAAAAATATCCATATATTCAGTCATCAACACTTATCTACAGTAATCTACCAAAATATGACAGAAATCATGGGGCAAACATTGTAAGTGCCTTCTTCTAACTTGGTATTATGTTCCACGTAGCTTTCTCATGTCATATAGCTATAAATACATTGCTTTTTAGTTCGTTGATATTGCCTATTTTCACGATCTACCACATATGCAAGAAAACAAATCCAAGGATAACTTTTCGTGGAGGAGGCCGAATTGCAAGGAGCTCGACATGAAGAAGATGCAGCTTCAAAATCACGCGACCAAGTTGGAGGAAAAGGAGAAGAAATCTATGGAGGTTGAGTTGGAGACACAATATGGTATAAATATAGAAAGAGAAAAGGGAGCCTACACACATGGGTGTGTAGGTAACTACCTACACCCGGCTCTCTTTTTAAATATTTTTTGATTTTTTTGAAATGAAACTTTTGGGGAATTAGATCACCATATATCACCATGTTGTCATTCCAAATTCAACTTAATTCGGGACTTCTATCATCTCCATCAAGATTACCACATTTTAGCGATCTCAGAATTGCTGAAATTGACTCCTTCTAGATGAAAGTGTTAGGAATGGTTGTTTTGCATGAAACTTGAAACACATATCTCCCTCAATATATTATGCAAATCCCCCTAAGGTTTCCTTCAAAAAAACTCGAAAATAATGAAAAAGAAAGTCGGGTGTAGGTAGTTACCTACACCCACGGGTGTAGGCTCCCTTTTCTCTTTCTATATGGGAGTTGGGAGCCTACACCTTAAGGGCTCGTTTGGTTGCAGGGTTGGGCAGGGTTGGCTTGGCCCAACCCGGGTTGGCCCTCCAACCAAACAGGGTTCTCCTCCTCACAGTTTACTATTCACAGGGGTACCCCTGCCCAACCCAACCATGTCCAACCCTGCAACCAAACGAACCTTAAGGTAACTACCTACAGCCGACTCTCTTTTTTAATATTTTTTGATTTTTTTGAAATGAAACTTTTGGTGAATTACCATATATCACCATGTTGTCATTCCAAATTCAACTTAATTCGAAACTTCTATCATCTCCATAAAGATTGCCAAATTTTAATGATCTCGGAATTAATGAAATTGGCCCCTTCTAGATGAACGTGTTAAGAATGGTTGTTTTGCATGAAACTTGAAACACATATCTCCCTCAATATATTATGCAAATTCCCCTAAGGTTTCCTTCAAAAAAATCAAAATATATTGAAAAAGAAAGTCGGGTGTAGGTAGTTACCTACACCTACACCCCAAGGTGTACGCTCCCAGCTCCCATATAGAAAGTAGAAAAGGGAGCCTACACCCGTGGGTGTAGGTCACTACCTACACCGGCTCACTTTTTCAATATTTTTTGAATTTTTTGAAATGAAACGTTTCGGGAATTAGATCACCATATATCACCATGTTGTCATTCCTTTTATCATCTCCGTCACGATTACCAAATTTTAACAATCTCAGAATTGTTGAAATTGACCACTTCTAGATGAACGTGTTAGGAATGGTTGTTTTGCATGAAACTTGAAACGCATATCTCCCTCAATATATTATGCAAATCCCCCTAAGGTTTCCTTTAAAAAAACTCAAAAATAATGAAAAAGAAAGTCGGGTGTAGGTAGTTACCTACACCCCAGGGTGTACGCTCCCAGCTCCCATATAGAAAGAGAAAAGGGAGCCTACACTTGTAGGTGTAGGTAACCTACACCCGGCTCTCTTTTTTCAATATTTTTTGATTTTTTTGAAATGAAACTTTTGGGGAATTAGATCACCACATATCATCATGTTGTCATTCCTTCTATCATCTCCATCAAGATTACCAAATTTTAACGATCTCAGAATTGCCAAAATTGACCACTTCTAGATGAACGTGTTAGGAATGGTTGTTTTGCATGAAACTTGAAGCACATATCTCCCTCAATATATTATGCAAATCCCCCTAAGGTTTCCTTCAAAAAAACTCAAAAATAATGAAGAAGAAAGCCGGGTGTAGGTAGTTTACCAACACCCCAGGGTGTAGGCTCCTAGCTCCCATATAGAAATATGCCATTACATTGTCACATCATGCACCACTTTGTGAATAGGCATCACTATAGCCACTATCACAGAGTCAAAATCCCGCTATCGATTTCGACCTGCGCGGTGTTTGCTATATAGTCTTCCTAAGTAGAACGGTCAGGGACACGCTCTAACTCCTCTCGAACTCGTACTTGCTCATGTACTGATGCTCCAACAAGTACAAGCACCACTCTCTAGATCGCTCAAGAATACTCTCAAGAACAAACTCAAGAACGCTCAAGAACTCAACCACACGATCACACAAGCACGGACACAAAGCTTCTTCTCTTCTTACAAGGAGAGACTCGCTCTAGAGTGGGTGTATACAAATGAGCCACCACCCCTCTTTATATACAAGACTCGAGGCAACCCAAGGAACACTCGTTATTACATCAACAATAATGATATATAAAGACACAAGGAACCCTTCAAGTTCTTTGACAACTTTTCGCGTTCCACAGCAACTCTTCATCTTCTCATCTCTTTGACTCCCTTGTTGTCCTTCCGTCTTCTCGCACGATTGACGTCACATCAACCGTCCAGTCATCAGTACGCTTGCACTCTAACACCTTGTTGATGCGACCTTGTTGTAATTCACCGAATGCTACCGAACACTCGGTCTTGTACCAAAGGAAACCCGCGGCCACCAGACTCTTGTGCGGTAAACCATTCCTTAGCGTTCTGCGTGCTAAGAGGAAGTCAACCAAAAGTTCGCTATGTTGGCGTCCAAACCATTCTCGTGCGTGTACTACTGAGCATGCTCGACAACGTTCGTACTCAGCACCTGTAACGCTCCATGCCTCCTTATATCACCACGCATCAACACCGATATCGTGTGCCTTCATGCGTACGTTTATGTAATCGTACCACATTGCTCCTCAATGCATACTGCCCTTCTGCGCGCGTACGTACCTCTGTGTACATCCACTGTCATGTCGTGCATTGTTGTCTGTCCTCATTGCTCGCACTGCTACAAGCTCCACGACACTCTGCTACCGAGTCAGTGTCCTTTGTAACATTTCTCCATTGTCACGTATGGTTGAGCCTCCAAGACTGTGGATAACCTCTGTGCTACCCCTACACTTTAGACTTCTCCTGAAGTCAGCTCCATCGATCATTCTTGTGCATCTACTACTGTGCATGCACGATCATTCTCAATCACAGAATTTGTGGGTACAAGCCTCCCCCACCTAAAGAATCGACAATCGGTTGTCCTCAACCGAACATGCCTTCCCCACCCGGTGTCCCGTTACAATCCTCCATCCGATGTGCACCTCCTGATGCTGCTCAAATGGAAGAATGGTGCAAGTTTGCACCACCTCTGCACTTGTTCTTCTCATGGACAAACGCTTTGCACCATGACTTGGCCTTCACCGTGAGAAATGGAGCTTCCTCGTTAGCTCCTATTCTCGATGTATCCTCCTAAATACAGCATCTCTATCGCTAATGTGTGGCAGCTCCAGCTTCACATGTGGAGAACTCGCCTTCACGCTCGCTCGTTATCGATCTTGATCATTCCCCAAGTGTATCTCTCCTTCCTCCTCGTCCGCACGAAGAGAGTTGAGCTTCTCTTTCTTTGGGCACTCACGCGCTCGATATATTCTGTCGCATATGAAGTATCCATTCCTCTTGAGTTGCTCCTTCTTGAAGTACTATCGTTCCTCTATTGGTGGCTCTTGGACAACACCTTTGCCCATGTCCTTCGACTGTTCCTTTAGCTTATTGGTGAACTCCTCTTCAGTATTGTCGCATGGTTGGGCATCGTAGTCGACCAACGCATCCGCTACTACGATTATTGAATTCAGGTCCTTCACGCCCTGCTTCCGCAGTTCGGCGTGCGCCCAGCTTTGCAATCCGATCGTGAAGTTGAACAGCTTGTCCTGCT
Source organism: Ottelia alismoides (assembly GCA_037367405.1). Classification (NCBI taxonomy): domain Eukaryota; kingdom Viridiplantae; phylum Streptophyta; class Magnoliopsida; order Alismatales; family Hydrocharitaceae; genus Ottelia; species Ottelia alismoides. The sequence goes on from JAZKJV010010473.1 coordinate 80,542, forward strand.
CTGGTACTCCATTGATGTCCAGCAGCAACGACGTAAACTGCTTCATATACTCGTGAATAGTGCATGTTTGCTTCAAGTGTCGAAGAACCTCCCGTGCAACCCATGCAGTATTCTTCAACAAGAACTACATCTTCAGTTCTATGACTAGATCATCCCACCTGGAGATCATTGACCTCACCTTGTATGTTGCACGACTCCTCCACCATAACTTTAACGTCGCTTGACACGTACAATGATGTAGACATGTACAACGATGCCAAGCCCACCTTCTCAGCTTCTCTCGTCTTGGTCGCCTCGAAGTACACTTTCATATCTCATAGGAAATTCTGTAAATCTTTCGCACTCCGCGTACCTGTGAAGAATTTGGGTTCGGATACCTTTCGTCGTTGCACCTCCGTGGAGCTACCGCTATACGCCATCGCTATCTTGATGAGGGAGATCTCATTGCGCAGATCCTCCATCATTGTATTGAATGCCTCCAGTCTGTCCTCCAAGAACTCAATCTGCTCTAAAAAAAGTTGATACTTATCATCAACACCCAATCCTTCTGATGCACGATCATCCAGGCTTGTGATGCAGTGGGCATGAGTCCTAATGGTGGACTCCATCTCCCCTATTGCTTACCCCAATGCTACAAGAAGCTCGGTAACACCCAATATCTTCGCTATGACGATTGAAGATATACTTGTGCCGACAAGTATACGTTGCTCCCGCGATCGACTGCATCGACCGTCGCTCCTAGCTTTGCTCGCTCTCTTGACATCGACCAACTGTCACAGGGTCAAAATCCCGCTATCGATTGGAAGCTCCAGGCTTGTGATGCAGTGGGCAATGAGTCATAATGGTGATCTGCTCCTTGTTCTAATACCAACTGTCACAGGGTCAAAATCCCGCTATCGATTTCGACCTATGCGGCATTAGTTAACATGTAGCTAACCAACGTTCCGAAGTAGAATGGTCACGGATACACTCCAACGTTGTACTTGCTCACGTACCGACACGCTTCAACACAAGCACGATTCTATTGATCGCTCAAGAACACTCTAAAGAACACACTCAAGAACGCTCAAAAACACAACCACATGATCACACAAGCACAAACACAAAGCTTCTTCTCTTATTAAAAGGGGAGACTTTCTCTAGAGTGGGGTGTCTACAAATGAGCCACCATCCCTCTTATATACAAGACTCAAGACAACCCAAGGAACACTCATTATTACACCTACAATAATGATACATGAAGACACAAGAGATCCTTCAAGATCTTTGACAACCTTCGTGTTCCACGGCAACTCTTTGTCTTCTCGTCTCTTCGATTCCCTTGTTGTCCTTTCGTCTTCTCGCATGGTTGATGCCGCATCAACCCGTCTAGTCATCAGCACACTTGCGTTCCAACGCCTTACTGATGCAGCTTTACCGTAATTCACCGAGTGCCACTGAATACTCAGTCTTGTGCAAAATGGAACACGCAATCACCAGACCCTCGTGGGTAAACCCTTCCTTAGTACTCTGCTTGCTAAAGGGAGGTCCTCCAAAACTTTGTTATTGTGGCCCCCAAACCACTCTCGTATGTGTATTACTGAGCATGCTCGATAATGCTCGTACTCAGCACTTATTACGCTCCATGCATCCTTGGATCGCCACGCATCAATATTGATATTGTATGTCTTCGTGCGTACGCCTATGTGATCGTACAGCATTGCTCCTCAATGCATACTGCTTCATTGCATACCGACCTTCTGCGCTCGTATGCGTACCTCTGCATGCATCTACCGTCATGTCTTGCACTAATGTTTGTACTCGTTGCTTGCATTGCTACAAGCCCCATGACACTATGTTACCGAGTCAGTGTCCTCTGTAACACTTCTCCATTGACACGTACGGTTTAGCCTCAAAGACTCCGTGGATAACCTCTGCGCTACCCACACACGTTAGACTTCTCCTAAAGTCAGCTCCATCGATCATTCTAGTGTATCCACTACTGTATCTGCACGATCATTTCCGATTAAAAATTTGAGGGTGTGACAAGCCACCATCATTGTATCTATAACCAGAATGAGAACGGAAGAAACTTTATGGTTAATCATGTGCACATGTTCCATAATCATATCCACAACAATAAGGCTTGATGTAGCCCCATAGCCTCTATCACTCAACATTGAATATACTCCCACTTCCATGGAACCAACTGAAGATATAAAATATTCCATCATTGTATCGCTAGGGAGATGTTATGATTGTAGTTGAGGTTTTGGGTACGTGTACGCAGGAGGTGGACAGTGATTTATCAACTTTGTTGGATCTAAACCTCGAGGAGGACTCAGAATATAGTCACCATGTCTATTGGCCTATATATTCTTGACTAGTCATTAGATGTTCAAATAAGTGCCCTCGTCCACTAGTATGTGTCCTTCACCAAAATATGTTATTCAACCAGTCTTCAATGGCATCACCACCAACATCTCCTCCGCATGATTTGATTTTGATTTGATAAAATAAATAATAATTCATTAACTCGGATATCTTACATACATAAGTGGAACTAATAACTTCCAGATTGGAAGTCAAATCAACCAGGATTCATTAAAAAAAGCAAGGACTTAAAGGACTTAAATGTCAGATTTCGAGTTCGTTGTCAACCAAGATTCATTACAAAAAGCAATAACTTAAATGTTTGATTGTCAAACCAAGATTCATTACAAAAAGCAAGGACTTAAATGTCTAATTATTTCGTTTCAGTGAGCCTAGAAAGAGAAATTCAATGGAACTTTGGTGGAATTTCAATGAAATGGACAGAATTGGGGAAATTAGGTGAAAACTCATTTTTACTAAAATTAAGATTTCTAGTATTCTTTAACTCAATAAATGTAAAAAATGTTTTTTGCTAATAGTAAGATATTAGCATTATATGGTACATTAAATTTCCATACAATCGCTCAAACAAATAAAAAGCTAGTATGTTGCTCAGAATCAAAATCGGATTTGGAACAGAAATTAGAAGCCATTAGTTTCACCTCTTGAACATGAAGATAATGGTGACACATGCATTAATAATAAATAAAAATATAGGCCAACAAAGAGTACTAGCAAAATAATATCTTATATAAGAAAAAGAATATTGAAATGATACTTTCAACTTAGAACATATTTAATTTTAGATATAAAATAAGACACACACATACACACAAACACGAATCTTTCTAACACATGTTTAGCAGATGCATTGTATAACTTGTAGTCATAAAATATATGCGATACAAGACAAACAAATCAATTAACACCAAGAAAATGTGTAGTGTTCACAAGCACGATCTATTATCCAGTCTAATAGTAGGCGAATACTTACAGACACATTATTTGGAAGGGCGCTAACAACCGAGCACTCGTACGGTCGCACGTATTCCTTGTAATTGAGAGAAGCCACACGAACATAAAGCCTTAAATTTCAGATTTTAGTTTCGTTTCGCCAAGTCCAAAAAGATAATTTTCAGAGAATTTTAGTGAACTCGTCGGAATCCTCGGAAATGACTTTAAAGTTGATTTTTTTCCAAAAACTAAGGTTTTTAATATTCTCAAGTCAATAAATAAAATATAAATACAAACTTATTTGTAAAATTGAATTGCAAATATAAGTTCTAAAATAGTATTATCGTCATAATCATCACACATGTTGATATGTAAAGCAATGTGTTGCCTAGAGTCGTCATTGTATACCAAATGGGAAGCAAAAGCCATGATAATCACCTCATCAATAAGAATGATGTAATACATATAATAACTACTAATCAAAACATATATATATCAAAAGAACAAAAAAATAAAACTCGGAAAAACTTGAATTTAAATCTTAAATCTTGTGCCTAACTAATTTGGTTTGAATTAAGATCTAAAATTTAGAAACCAACTAAAGAAACTTCTTCAAAGAATGTAGAGCACTCTAATAACTCAACACGACAACGAACAAATAAGAGAAAATCCATTAATATATGTGAATTTCAATGAAAATGAAGGGTAAATTCCCTTATTTTTATTTTTTCAATGAAATGGCATGTAATTTCGATGAAATTTTGTTGACATTTCGTCGATATTTTGTTGAAATCCCGGAAAAAGAAATAAGGTAGCGTTTCAATTTCAACGACCTAGAAGAATGGAAATTTCGGAGAAATTCAATGGAATTTCGTTAAAACTTGGGGCCATGACCAAAAGTTGCACACACCCGCATAAGTTAAAAAAGGGATAGTTTCCATGATGCAACAATTCATCATGAGAATATGAAATACTGCATTTTTCAGTGAACGGCAATACTTGTCAGAGAGGACGACATGGGGCAATCCTTGTAGATTATTTTCCTTTTTCATGAACCATGTCCAACGCCCAAAGGAGAAAAACTCATTTTCTAGATGCACAAAGCAATATATGAATCTAGCATTTCGAACTTTTCTAGAGGGATCACACTATTGCCTTGCCTTTCTTTTCAAAATTTCAAACCTAGTAAGCCCTTGATTGTATGTGTTGGTCTGTGAGATAGTTCAATCCCTTTACATGGAACTAACTCACACTCCCCCTTCTAGCTAAGGCATGCTCTTTGATCCATATCTTCGATTATTGACAGTTTGAACCTATCTATGAATAAGTTGTTTATTGAGTGCCTTTAAATTCTACCCATACTAGCTTCATTTTCTCCCCCTCACTGAAGCATCCTGCATACCCACCTTATCTTAGGAGATTCCTCTGGTCAAGCCAACCAACTCTTGCCCTAATACAAATGCAACACAAAAAGAATGAAATACAAAAATAGACATGCCTCCATCGCATTCCCCCCGACAAGATTTGCTCCTCAACGAGGGGCGAGAGCAATCAAAGGTCTTTCTCGCTCCCATCAGATGCCGTCTAGTGCTAGGAAATAGTAATAGACCCTTCTCGTTGATTCTAGTCTCATTTTTAATTTCAAAATCATTTTGCCTTAAATATGAACAATTCAACCTTAGTAGTATTAACAACCTTATTTTCGGAAAAAGTAAAGTTGAGTCATTTCCAAATTTTCAATGATTTTACGAACATTCTTCAAAATTTCTCTTTTCAGATGTGATGAAATGAAACCAAATTCTGAAATCTACAGCTTTGTTTTCTTGCAGCTTCTCTCTACTACAAGTTTGTATGAGTGTTGGTTGTTAACAGTCTTCAAAATCTTGTGATTGTAAGTATCTGCGTACTATCAAGATGGATATAGATTATGCTTGTGAATGTCACACAGTTTCTTGGTGTTACCTGATTTGCTTGTGTTTTGCATAGCATACATTTTACGATCACAAGCTATGCAATGCATCTATTAGACTTAATGTTAGAAAGGTTTGTGTTTGTTTGTTTGTTTGTCTTATTTTATTTTTAAAATTAAATATTTTTCTAAGTTGAAAGTACTTTAGTTAGATAAAAGTCCTAGGCTGTCATTTCAATCTTCAATTTTTTACGTAAGATATTATTTTGCTAGTACTCTTTGCTGGCCTATGTTTTTCTCTGTTAATATTGTGCTCGTCACCGTTCTCTTCAAGTTCAAGAGTTAAAAACAATGTCTTCTAATTTCGATTCCAATTCTGGTTCTGATTCTGAGCAACATACTATTTTTAGACTGTTTTTTAATGTTAGAGTGATTGGATGGAATTTATTATAGCATATCATGTTAATATCTTATGATAAAAATAAAAAAATTGTGTATATCTCTAATTTATTGAGTTAAAGAATATTAGAAATCTTAATTTTAATGAGAAAAATAAGTTTTCGAGTAATTTCCCTAATTTCCAACCATTTCAATGAAATTCCACCAAATTTTCATAGAGTTTCTCTTTCCTGGCTTACCAAAACGAAACGAAACCGAAACTGAATTCATTGTGATGAGTACTTCCCAAATTTTTGTGCTTTTTTAGGTTCAAAGACTCCAACATTTTTATGTAGTCCATTCTAACATTTATCATGAAGTGACATTTTTTCTAACCTTTAGGAGAAAGATACCTTCATCCTCAAAACAAATGCTAATCGCTACTCCACCACCAGTTCCAAGTATCAACTAAATTCTAACATAATCAACTGCCTATTTAATAACTTGACGCTTTATAACTGGAAAGAAGAATTCAATTTCTAAAAGGAACTTATTTGTTCTGCCATTCATCCAAACCATCAAAATTATGGTGGACCCTTCACCTTTCTAAACGTGTGAATGATGCAAAGATGAACTACCACATTCTCGGTTGGGACATTAATCATACAAAAGCCAATTTTGAAGCCCGTGTTGGTCACCTTGTGCATAACCTCCCATGTAAGACCTTTCTACTTCAAATTGATGCGGTGTGAAACTGAGAATTAGGGCTAATATTAGTGTTTGGTAAAACTAGGGTTTGTTGTCAATTTTAATCAAGGTTGCAGAAAGCGGTAGTCGGTGTTCAATCGGCGGGGTCACCTACTAAGGATTAGTCGGCAGTCGGGCGACTAGTCGGAATTAGTCGGTCAATAGTCGGTTTTGAATTTTAAATTATTTTAAATATATAAATCAGTTTTTTATACATATATTCGTATGTATATACATATATTTGTCCATTTTATATGACATCATGATGAAACAAAAGAAGTAATTGACTTTAAATATAACATTAAGCATATTAGAATATGTTTGCTTTAAAAAAAGTGAAAAACAAAAAAAAACAAAAAATGTTGTTGTAAAAGTCGGCCTATTAGTCGGCCGACTAGGCCGACTAGTCGGCCAGACTAGTCGGGTGAACCGACTAAGGGCCGACTAGGCCTAGTCGAGTCGGTTACCCCCCCCCCGACTCGACTAGTCGGACCGACTAGTCGGCCTAGTCGGCCGACTTTTGCAAGCTTGATTTTAATTCATTCTAATTAGAGTCGCTAATTGATTAGGGTAAAGGTTTATTTTTATTTTTTTGTCAAAATTGAGTTATTTGATTTTAAAAAAAAAGTGATCGCGTGTAATCTCAAATTGGTTAGTAGGTTGAGTAATTTTAGGGAATCGAAATCAAGTTTGTTAAGGTTTATATTTTTAGTTATTTATTTAATTTTCTAAAGGGGTCATGTATCATTCTTTGCGGGCAAGTAAATTTTAATGAAAAGTGGAGTTCCTCCATAATCTCTCCCCATTTCTCCCTTTGTGCAATCTACGTGATTCCCTTACAAAATCCCGTGCAAAATGCACGCTCTTCTTTCTTCCTATCCTCCATTTTTTTCCACCCTAAAATTTATATTTGCATCAATTGGTATCCGAGCATGGATTTCGAATCATCCCTACGATTTCACAATCATATCAATTAGTAACAATTGAAATACGAATCATATTGTTCTAATGGAAAACGACAAAGGATGATGTCACGCTACAAACTGAGTTTGAAAGCATGTGTATGGTTGGAATCATGGTACGAAGAGGATGCATTAAAAAATGCTGAAGCCTTCTCCCACTTAGAGTCGGCTACATGGATTCTTGCTCAAATCCATGTTTAAAGATTTGAAACGATGCCCGTCAGCTACTTAACACAACCTCCACAAGGGGGGATTTGAACCCTGATATATATTTTGGGTGGTAGGCACCCTACATGAAGATGATGCATTAATTCAAGAAAAAATGTGATGTTCGTCAAATCCTTACAACGTTGCTCTAACAACAACGTAAACGAAGAAGACATAGAGGAAGTTGTTGTCCAGGAGGTTTGATCCTCATGCTACAAATCGAGTTTGAAAGTATACGTTGGATGGAATCGTGGTATGAAGATGATGCAATTATTCAAGAAAAATCATGATGTTCATCAAACCCATACAACTCTAACAACAACAATGAGGAAGACATAGAGGAAGTTGTTGTCTAGATAGTTTTCGAGCCATCAACACCCTCTCATGAAGTCACCGTTGCCACCCTGATTGCTGTCTAAGAGGTCTTCGAGCCTCAATTACCCCATTGTGAATTCATCATTGCAACCCAATCAAGGCCACCACCACACCCTCATTAAGCCGATGTAATCGTCAAACCAAAGCCACTAATAACCCCATGTTTCCCCACCAAAACTACCACCACCACAACACTACCACCCACTTTCGCAACAATACTTCAAAAGCAACAGCACCACGACCTCTACCACCAAAGTCGGCACCATCATCACATTACCTCATACATTCACTGTCACCACCACTGTTCACACCACCCTACCCCCCAACACACATTGTTGTTGCTCCTCACTACCACCACTCATCTTATTCGCACTGCCACCGCCGATTCACCCACCAAGGCATCATCTCATGGCCCCAACGCCACCCAATCTAGGTGCATGCAACCCTAGCTAGGATGCTCATTGCAAGATTCGCAACCGTCGCATCTTCTCAAACATCATGAGCGAAGTTGTGGTTCCCACCATAGACGACAATATCACTTTTAAGTTTGGAAGGTCCAACCCCTAGCAAGATAAAGGAGTTCCTATTTGATCAATTATTACTCCTCAAGAAAGGGCAATTAACTAACTCTCGGATGTTTTACACCTTTACCACCCCCCAAAACCTTTTTATGCAAAGGTTAAAGTGAAGTACTTTTGGAGGAGAATGTGCCTAATTGGAGTAGAAAAAATAAGGATACACCCTTCAATGCATAAAAAATTATAAAAGAATTGTTGAAGATGAAAAAAGATAACCAAATCATTTTCCTATTAGAAATGGTACGTTTGGAGTAACCTATAAAAGGAGGCTAATGCCATGTAAGAACTCACATACTCTCAATCCTCATATTTTTTAAGATTTTGTTCACAATGGCTCCTCCATATTACACATCATCCCAATTGAAGAAGCCACGTAAATTTTTCAACCATAACTCAATGGTCGTCAACAATAATTCAAGAAGGATAGTTGTATCTACATGGACACCCCCACACATGTCCCATCGATTCTTCAATCATGGTCCTTGCACTAAAGCCCATAATTGAGGATAATTCGAAGAAGGTCGCATTAACAACTTACGCCCTACGGTATGCAACACATATGTTCTTTCATTACGGGTTCAGAAAAATCACGATCAGATATCCGTGTACCGAATCTGAAGATCATGCATTTCATCATGAGATGAATTTTTCCAAAGAGAAATGATGCAGTATCTCACTTTAATGACATGGCGGTAGTGTAGTGCAGTGTGCATAAGACCAAAAAGATCAGGGTTCAAATCCTTGTGGGGATTATGTTAGGTAGCTGACAGCCAACGTAAAAAATAGTCGAATCTTTCAACATAGATATGGGCAAGAATCCATGTAGCCGATCCTACTTAAAGTAGGAGAAGGCTTCGCTAATTTAGAGAGTTGATGCAGTGCGGAATCAAGGTAGAGCTAAATTTAAGGTTTGATTAAATTATAATTAGTTGTCAATTTTGTTTTCGTCCACTTAAAGTCGTTAATTAATCAGGATTATTGTTAGTTTATTTTCCATCCAAGTAAATTTCATCCAAGTTGAGTCGTTTGATTTTGTTTAATAAAGTGATTGCATCTGATCTCAAATTAGTTAATAGGTTGAGCAATTTAAGGGATTCAAATTAAATTATTAGGGTTACTAGTTTTAGCTATTTATGTTTAATTGTGTAAGTCCACCCCTCTCTAATATAAAACGACCTTGGATCATTGTTTATAGCTAGTTAAAATTTAATTTAAAATCGAAGTTCCTCCATTATCTCCCAACCCTATTCTCTATGTGCCTCCATGCAACTTATGTGTTTCCCTTCCCAAATCTCATGCAACAGGCACGTTCTTCTACTTCCTCCTCTCCAAATTTCTTCCGCACAAATTCTTATTTGCATAAAAATCCTTCTTTCCTTAAGTTGATTCTCAACAAAAAAAAGACATACAACTTCATCTTTTATTCATGTTGACAAAAAATGGTAAACGAAGATGGTTGATGTGGAATTATAAATCCACCAAAACCATTAACCAATTGTTGTGAAGTGCCACCATGAAAGGAGATAAACCGATCACAACAGATTCTTCAAGATCTACACATTTTTATCGGATTCAAAAGGAACCATTGCTTGCGACTCATTTGCACTCTATCTAAGATCACACCAAATAACCACCCAAACTTTCTTCATTTTTTATACATCCCCTCATACTTCTCTCCCTTCCCACCATTGATCTCCTTCTCTTCAACTAGGTGGAAAGGCATAATAAGCTAGAGCATTAATATGATGAGAAAACTAGGATAAATTGTTGGATGCTCTTGATATTTTTATCAATCGCTCATCCTTCTTCCCCTTCTCAAATTTGATGTGCTTCTCTTCAACTAGGTGGGAAAGCAAATGATTATAAGATAGATCACCGATTCTGTGAGAAAACTAGAACCCAAATGTTGGACAATTTTACATACATGCAAGCATACAAGGGAGTATTGTTATTCTAACTCGTGCTTACCAAAGATCACAATTCCCAACTCCCAAGTGATGGACCAAGCCTATCAGATTCCCCTTCTCTACTGAGAAGGGTGCATCTTTTTAATTTTCTACTTTGTCAACAATATACATATAAATTTAAACCTCGAAGTGTCCAAGTTCAAATCCTAGCTTGCAAAAGAGATTGTCCCACTTCGACTCTACGCTCATTGCTTGTGCATATCCTGAGTTCACCTTAACCTACTTCAATCATTCACTATTTTCCATTTAGAGAGATGATCTGAATATTACCTCTTACAAGGTCAATTGCATTAGCTTGAGCTCATGCTTATCAAACTCTTTAGTCTCAAGGGAAGGCATGGAGTTTAGAGGAGTTTTCTTGAGAAGCTTTTCTTTCTCCTTCTGACCCTATGTGGCGCTTGACTTCGCCACAACATTCTTCCATGGTGTAACCAATCACACAACAATCTGAAGAAAAAAAGTTAAAACCAAATAATAAACTAATATGTATTGAACATTTGACTCTCATAGCCAATCATTACATGATTCATCCTTGTCTTAAGAATATCAAATTCTACAAAAATTCTTAAGTAATCAAACCTTGTAAATTCAAAGTCATCCTTATCAATACAAAATAATTATCAACTTAAACTTGTGCTGATTGTGCAAATCTACAATTAATACTGGCTATCCAACTCAAACTTCCTTATGAATGGTTCTCAAGATATGCTCGAAGTGAGGCGACCATCGAAAAATTATAACTCTCTAATTCAAGTATTTATCTTTTTAAAGGACTAGTTTAAGTATTTAAAATAACCCAAGTATGTAATTTAACGACATCCTTCAAGACCAACATAACCATCCATTCTCCTCTTAAAAACTACATAATCCCAAAAGCTCGGTCCTTAAGGTCAAAATCAAGCTTGCAACAAATGGTTTGTTGTTGATCTGCATTTTAGGCTCCCTGACAGGAACCATATCCTGAGAAGAAGGAACACGATAGTTGGCTCCTATATCCACAGCATAAGATAAAACCTTGGTATTATGTCTAACACACACGACACCACTTAGGTCATTCGCTATTACAGTTTCCTTCATCAATTCGGAATTCTTCCCAAACACTTAGACCCCCCCCCCCCACAATCAATCCTGCTACAGTCACTCTCAGCCATATCATCAATAATTTTATGTGCATTACCTCCAAACCCTCTCTGAGGATTATCAACAATCTGCCAGCACTAAGGATGCAAAACTCACACCAGATTTGGAGGAAACCAAGAGAGGAGCAGCTTCCCAACAATATCGCAGCATCGACAACCTCGATTACCAAAATCTGGAGATGGGGATCAATAATCAAGCTTACCCAAACGGGAAAATTGAGTTGGGGATCTTCACTAAAACTTGATGAAAGTTATTTCAAAAAGGTTTGATTGGAAGCTTTCAAGGAGTAGAAATTCTAAATCATCCAACGTCCGTTTGTTGCCAGAATTCAAGGGGCCTATTGTCTATTTTGTGAAAAAAGCATGCAGGTATTTTCCATACTGATCTAAAAGAGAAGGGAAGTTGCTTTTATTGAGACTCAAAACACCCCCAATCTTTCCATCAATCCTACTATAGCCCCTTCTAGGCATATCAACGAACACCTTATGACTGTAACCTTAAAACCCTCTCTTAGGCGTAGTCCAACAGTAAATGTGATGCAAATTGAAATCGGCATTGGCGTTGATAAATAAAATATTCGACGGTGGATTTTGGTGGAGAAGAAAATAGAGAGATTGAGAAGAGAATGGAGGGGTTGAGAAGAAGAACACGCCTGTAGCGCGAGGTTGAAGAAGGAGAGTCGTGAAGACCACGTTGAGGGAGGAGAGAAAATAGAGAGGGAGATAAAATCTCAAATTTTCATTAATACTTGACTGCTTAAAAACATTGGACCCTCATCCCTTTATATAGGAGGGATGACATTACAAAAATAGACATTAATTTAAATTGACAAAAACTTTATCCTAAAATGACTCTAACTAATTTGAAATTCAAAATTGACAACTAATCGATTGAGATTACATGCAATCTCATTTATTTAACTAGAGACACGATAATTTAAAAAAAACGTAAATAAAATTAACTACCATAATTTAAATAAATAAGTGGCCCTATATTTCGGGTCCACGCTGCATCAACTCTCCTCTGGTTTTTAAAAATTCGTCTCCTGACGAATTGCTCGATCTTCATTCCGTCGGTGGAGAATTCATCTGGATTGGTTTAGCAAATATCCCCAATTTTGCTCCTTTTCCATGTTACGTTTATAATTTTTTTCCACCGAGGGGCATGGCTGCAAATGTTCTACCTCTTTACTCGAAGAAAATATTTTATTGTAATTTTGAGAAGAGTCTGTACCTTTCCAGATATTATCAGCAAATATTAGCAGCTTAGATTCTTTTGAGGCTAATCGGGGATTTCTTCCCGAAAGGGCAGGGGCATGTTGATAGTTTTCTGAGATATCCAGGGCCTTTCGCAAATTATTTGGAACGTGGATGTCCCACAGAATTTGGAGACATTTTGCTTCTGGAGCCTCTGTCCATATGAGACTATTAACGTGGGCATGACTATAAATTTTTCCATAATTTGATACGCTCAAAATTGGTTTTCCAGAAACAGCCATAGGATGTTGGTTCCAGCTGGCAAGCCAATAATCCTTGGACTTTCTTGTTATTTCCCCTTTGAGAATCACGTGCCCCTTCAAGGAAACACCGCAAGTGTTTCGGGAAAGAAGCATTGGTACTAATTTCTCCCAAAATCTCGTAGTTAATTGGCAACGGTGATTTTGAATTGGAAAGGATGAAGACCTTGAATCGACGTAGCTGCAACTTCTCCAAGTTTGGAGGACCCGACAACAACACTCGAGTCGACGATGGCGGCGTTGCAGGCCTGGTTTGGTTTGACGTCGAGACACTTGGAGGTTAGGGTTCCGTTTGGGAGGTAGGGGTGGGGTTTTTGATGTTAGGGAAGGGACTAGTGCTAACGAGGGTGAGATTTTGACCGCATGTGATGGTGCAGGTTGCAGTGGTGGTGATGTCGAGGAGGGTGTTTGTGGCGGCGGGGGCGGGTAGGGCTCCCAGATCGGAGTCAGCAGAGGTGCAGGGGCTGAAAGCATCAAGTTTGGTGGTGGATTTGGTGGGGCCGGGTTGAGTGTTGGGGCAGCGGAAGGGGCCTGTAGGGATGGCGTCGGGGAACTGGCTGTGGTGGTTTGGATGCGGCGAAGAGGGGTTGTAGGGAAGGCGTCTGCGTTGGGACTGTCAGGGGCTGCGACTGGGGGAATGAAGGTCGAAGGAGGTTGCGAGGAGGGCAGGATGAGTACCTGGCAAGCCTTGGGCAGCGTCGGGACGGTCGAAGGTGGTGAAATAGCGGATTCTGAAGGTGGTGGCTGATCGGGAATGACCTGGACAGCAACTTCTTCTTCCACACGATCAAACATGGGCCCCGGATCTTCCTTTTTTCATTTTTTGATTCCCGGATAGCAAGGTCGCCCACGAACAAATCGGGATTTTGGACTTCTCCATCTACGGGATCCTCGTCAAAGATGGGTCCCATGTCTTCGATTTCGCTTTGTATCGAAGTTGTATCAATAAAACCTTCGGTGTGAATAAAAATACCTTCATTTTCTGCCTCAAAATCGGGTTGAATAGCAGCAACAGTGGTCTGATTTTCACTGTCGATGGCCAGATCTTCATCGATTTTCTCATTCAACCATTCTTGGACTTTGATGTTCGACATAAGGCGCTTCTTGAACCTTTGTTGACGTGTACCTGAACGCGGGCCATGAGATATGCAACTCAAATCATATCGCATCTTCCAATACGCGACGGGATCGTCGAATCGTAGGGACGATTCGGTTGCCATGCTCTGATACCAAATGATGCAAATTGAAATCGGCGTTGGCGTTGATAAATAAAATATTCGACGGTGGATTTTGGTGGAGAAGAAAATAGAGAGATTGAGAAGAGAATGGAGGGGTTGAGAAGAAGAACACGCCTGTAGCGCGAGGTTGAAGAAGGAGAGTCGTGAAGACCACGTTGAGGGAGGAGAGAAAATAGAGAGGGAGATAAAATCTCAAATTTTCATTAATACTTGACTGCTTAAAAACATTGGACCCTCATCCCTTTATATAGGAGGGATGACATTACAAAAATAGACATTAATTTAAATTGACAAAAACTTTATCCTAAAATGACTCTAACTAATTTGAAATTCAAAATTGACAACTAATCGATTGAGATTACATGCAATCTCATTTATTTAACTAGAGACACGATAATTAAAAAAAACATAAATAAAATTAACTACCATAATTTAAATAAATAAGTGGCCCTATATTTCGGGTCCACACTGCATCAAAATGTGCAGAACCCCAAACCCGCCACCTTTCAAACAACCACACCAACAACCTGCTACAAGGGAGGCACAAAACCCACATCACAAGAGCGGAGCAGCATCCCAGCAACCTCACAGCGCAACAAAGGGACTGAAATTGCCAGGTCATCAATCAGCCAATCAAAAACCTAAATACCAGCGAAGGAGAACAGAATCATTGCATATGACAAAACCCCAGACCTCCATCAGGCTAAAACAACCCAAGATCCTCCGGCCAATGCCATGGGAAAAAAAACAGCGATGGATCGCCATTGAAACTTGATGAAGGCCATCAAAAAATGGCTTGACAAAAAGCTTTCAAAGAGTAGATAGACAAGTGAGAATCTTGCATCCTGCAATAATTTTAACTAATGGGCCTTTTATTTATTTAAAAATAAAGAAAACAAGATGGTGGTAGTTTCCAATACACATCTACGTATAACAAATGATCATTTTCTATATCCTGGACCCCAAATTTCTGAAATGGTTATGTTGGATACAGAAAAAAAGAATAACTTCCAGAATAAATGATGAGTAAAAGATGCATAAATTATTGCTAGATTTCAGACAAAAATACAAAAAATATGCAACAAAATACTGCAAAATATAATAAAAATGGATATGTGCAGAAAATTTCAGTGTAATTACCTCCAGAGCAAAGCGGCTTGTGCCAGCCTTGCTCTTAATAATCGGAAACCTGCATTGATAAAGATCGTTCTAGATAAGATAACCGTCCAGCTTTTACACCCTTGCTTTCCACCATATAACATCAAAATCTCCGCAATACGAATACAATTCGTCCACTCTTTTACAAATGTTGAGAGATTGCAGCCTCCCTTGAGCACAAAAACATTGTATAGCAAGTACAAATATTTCTACCATAAAATATAAATCTCAGCAAAAACCTTCTCATTTCAGAAAGAAAACTCCCTGGAACTATGAAACCATCCTTGAAATGCGATGCTCGTAGAATAAAGCCAAAACTGAGATTCTAACTTAAGAGCAGCAGCATGGCACAAAACTCCAGATGATTTACAATTATAAGCTGCAGTCACCACTAATAGCAAGCAGCAGTCACTGCGCTAACTCCGAGTAAATCTTCAATAATGGATCAAAGTCATAAAGTAAAATTCCGAACAACAATAGGCATGCTGGTGATTCAAAGTAGGCATAACCTGGTTCATATATTCCCATCTTCTTGTTCCTCTGATGAGAACTGACCAGAACTAGTAGGTCAATAACATTTTCCATGGAATGCCGGAAAGCTAGCCCCTTTCTCTTTTTATAACAAATTCATGAACAACCCATAACAATTCAGATTATTTCACTTCTCCATCTTTAAGAAAGAGATCATCCCAGAAAAATACAAATAGTAAATTTCGGAAAACCAATTAACACTGCTAGACCCAGGAGATCAGGTTGTGTCAAAGCAACTAAGGCCAACAACAGCAATAGATGCCCATTCACAAGGAACAACAGTGCACAACACAATGAACAAGTTCAATGCAAAAAATGCGTAGACTCTGAGGAGTAAAAATCATTATCCATGACTCCATGTAACTAAAAGATGGGTCAGTTAGCTCCTCAAAGCCTTATAACTGGCCCATAGGTTCTGAATGCATGATGTGCCAATCAGTTGGATGGGTACCATTTCTCTGACAGCTTCCCCAATTTTTTATCATAAATACACAACTTTAATTGACATCTGAACAAGCTGCCCTTTCAACATCAAATCAGTCTCCTTTTTTAGAGACAATAGGTTGGCTGAAAAACAGACCAGAAGAATCACTGTCCAACTGCTATCTATGTAACAAAATCTCGGACAGTAACAACAGTTGGGAACCATTGCACTCGCCTGACTGTGTCTGATGATATTAATATAAACATCTAAGAAGAATTATAAGTAATCAGATGGAAACAGCGTTTCCTTGATGAGCTAATTTGCTCAAGAAACTGTTGTGCCGGTAGCAAAACCAGGCATGCAAATGCAAATCTTTAATTGCCATCATGTCACCATGCAATATTTGCCATCTCAATATACCTCAACCAATAAATGAAACTCGTTTGCTATTGCTTATTCCATTTATTTATTTTGCATGTGGGAACTTTTATAAGTACAATTTTCCCAATGTTGTCGTGGAGAATCATATTACCTGCAACAAAGAGAAGCAACAATACTTAATTAGAATGCAAGACATAATGAGGGAAAATAAGATTTTTTTTAAGTCAAAATAAAT
This sequence comes from Ottelia alismoides, assembly GCA_037367405.1. Classification (NCBI taxonomy): domain Eukaryota; kingdom Viridiplantae; phylum Streptophyta; class Magnoliopsida; order Alismatales; family Hydrocharitaceae; genus Ottelia; species Ottelia alismoides. The sequence continues at coordinate 97,594 of JAZKJV010010473.1, forward strand.
GACAGAAATGTCCAGCACCGATTGAACATATGCAACCTCAGGCCAATAATACCTTGGCTTGTTCCAATTGACAGCCCTTTTTTGGAAGGGCAAAAAAGTAGCCCTCTTTGCAAATTCAGTAGTTAGCGGGAACTGATTCTCCTGAAAATTAGACCTCCTTTGCGCAAGTACTCCCTGCATGACAGGTGATAGTGAAAATGGGCCATATTAAGACATCACTTGGAATAACTAGCAAGAGAAAAGTTCATCAGCACCTGTCTGGCCACCAATCTAGAGTTCAAGAAACTTTGAACCTTTGTGAATCTAGACTGAGAAACACCGCCCTTCACAAATCCACGGCTTTTGTTCTACAACATTTTTACCAGCAGTCAGAAAAACACAATTCGACTATCTGCGAAAATAACCGGGAAAAAAATTGCCAACCGGTGTCCTCGCAGGCCTCCGTCCCTTAAAACCAGCTTTCTTGGACATCTGAATGATCTCATCTACAACGATGAACCCACGGTTCAAGTAACATATAAACAACCAAATAAGGCACGTACATAACGAGACACGAAATATACCCAAGGTCATTGCCACCTTCTTCTCTGTTATAGCTATTGCTTCATCTCGAGTAAGAATCTTTCCCGCCATCTACGAGGATTAAGCAACAATCAAACATCAATGTTCCAGAGACGAACACCATAATAACAAATCATGGCCAAAACATCAGACTATCGGAGCCGCGTCTAAGAAACTACTCCAACCAACCTCCCACGATTTGTGCCCTAAAACTAAACCCGTCACGATATCATCAAAGAACGATGCGTAAATCGGACGCGACGTTATTGAAATTTCTCGAGTAGGCTCTCGTGATTAGAAGAGATGTTGCGATCGAACTCACCGGATTCGCAGCGGCGATCGATGAAATCGTCGAGGAGATTAGGGCGCGGGGCAGTGATGATGCGGCTTTAGGAGAGAAAGAAAACGCGGATCTACTATTTATGGGCGGGGGATGACGACGACTTGGGCGACACGCTGCTTGTCGTCCACCTGCCGCGCACGTGCATAGCAGCGCCCTAGTCTCCCTCACTCTCTCTCTCTCCATACTTTAGTTACACATAAATGTTTTGAAAAATCCTAGGCTCCGTGGGTTGGGTACATCGGTATACCTCTTCTTCAACCATCTCAATCCTCCTTACAGTTTACTATTCACAGGGTTACCCCAATCCAATATAACCCAACAACCAAATGGATCCCTAAGGTCAGGCTCCATTGATAATAAGTACGGGAATAAAAAATCAATTTTATACTCGACGTGATTTTCAAGAGTATGTCTATTCTCATCTACATTCAATTATTTCACCTTATTGTGCCTTTATTTCTATCTTTATTCCACCTTACCTATCATTATTTCATCTTATTCTCCATATTCCTATCTTTCCAGCCAGACAGAGAATAGACATTTATTCTCCTTATTCAACATCCTTATTCATGCTTTTTCTCGAACCGAACGCCTCGTAAGAAAACTAGTATTTCCCAATGATGTTGGCTTGGAGGACTAAATAGAATAGAAGATTTTTTTAATATATATTATATTTGCATACGATGATGCAAGAAATTATTTTGACTTCATATCATCTCTAAATATCACAAGAATTTTTCTGAAACACGTTGCATCAATTTAAAAAAATATGAGAGAAAGACTTCGGTAATAAATTTACTAACAAACTTACAATTTTAAAAATAAGTCTATTCACATTTCGTATCAAACTCATATGAATATGAATATTGTATCTCAATATGGTGAATATTCATGTACACATTGTTTTAAGAGATTTCACACACATAACCATGTATAGTTTCATTATTATACGCATAACCCTCCATAATCACGAATTACATGGAGAATCACGAATAGTTGCTCCATCTTACACGTAGAATCCTTCATTAGTTGGCTCCATTAATTCAACCATTCTCTTGAGTTAATATCAAACCAAATCTAAAGGCTAATGGCTATTTATTTTTATTTTATTTACCTACATTTTTCCTCTCAAAATCGATCCTCGCTCTCTAGATCACCCCCTCCTTAGCACCCTCCCCATGGTGATCCCCACCTTCCACACATGTTCCACCATGTGTAGTACGTCCAGAACCCCCCACCGACAGGTGATGGAGCACTTGTTGTTGTAAATCCTACTCCTCCACCCTCCTCTCGTCTCCTTTGAACTCCTCTGAAATCGATTGATCAGAACCCTCAATAGACCCATATCAGAGGGTCCAAAGGAAGGGTTGTCGACTGCAAGCGAGTCCTCACTCTTTTCTTAGTACAATAGTAGGTCTTTCAACGAGATCCACCTCCTTGAGCGTCTCCCCGACAAAGACAATGAGAGGGTCTAAAAGTCGTCCTCTATGTTTGCTGCACATGTTGTGGTGTCTTATCGTCGTGTTAGTATGGGTAGGATTTCCGAAGCGATGACATGGATCTAACCTCCGATGGACGGATCGGCTAGGGAGGCGTGGATCATGGCCGCAAGTTTTGCGAGGAGAGGGGAACGGGGAGGAGGATGCGTAAGGCAAATTTGGCCATTCAAAGAATAGATCTTCGGCGGAGGCGTCGGATGGGGAGGGACAACGGGCAGAGAACTCAAACTTGAAGGAGGAGGGAGTGGGAGGAGTCTTGGAGCGGCTCAACACGCGCACACCTAGATCGTTCTTTCAAGTCTACCTCGGCTCACCCAAGTAAATCCATGTACACCCACTTACACATCTTATTTTGATCAGGTAGTGGACAGTTCCACTATACTAGAGTGATAGTTAATTCCTTGGAATTAACACTTAATGGAAAAGACACATCAACACGATCTGATAAAATCCGTAATCTAGTCTAATCTAGTATCAGTAAATGGTATGGTTTTATCATTTTCAAATCAGATCTCTTTGGAAATTTTCAAATCCTTTAAAGTATGGATTGGATCAGATCATATTATGAAATATGATACATTAACATATATAATATATTCTTACACACACATAATGTCTATTTGCACATATTTCCACTTCCCCAAATGGCCATGATCAAAGCTATTCATCCCATTTTTTCATATCAATGGTGTATACAAGTTCTTTTGCCACCACACTTTCTTCTCTTGAAAGTCAAATGCTAAATCTCTAAAAAAATAAAATATGACTGTAACCTGTAAAGTTGTAAAACTTATTCATATATTCCCCTCCCAGCTCCCTCCCTCTCATTTCACTATTGACCGTCAATATTCGACTCCTAGTCCCCTTTCCCTCTCAGTCCATTTAGAAATTGCATTCTCTCCTGCAATATATGGTCCCCATCCAGCACAAACTAACTTCCCCTTCTAGCTATGAACAGTGCCCCCTCCCACGCAGTACTACTTGCCCTAAGAATGCACTCATATAATCTCCTTTAAAACAAAAATAGGCTTACGAAAGTTGTCTAATACGTTCATTTGTTACTCTTGACCTTTTTGCTTCAGACCTTTTGCTTGTTCCAACTCACAAACATATCTAAGGGATGAATCTAGATCGGCTACATTTTTAAATGTACCAAACTCATCTAAGATTGGCACATGCTTAGACATACCATACCATCTAAGAACAAATAAGCATTACTTGAAATACTTCCATTTTTAAAATTATATACAATTTGATTCACGTTTAAAAAAATACATATTTTAACTATAGGTATATCTGGTAAATAAACCCTTTCAAGTTCCTTTGAAATGAGAGGCATATTGCGTAATTCGTGAGTTATATTTAAGTTGGTTTTATCTTGGATACTTGATTGAGTATTAATGTTTTGTGATTACCGCTCGTTGATGATATATTATTGGACCTTTTATGGTGTTCTTGAGAGTTGTTTGATTTTGGCATTGTGTAACGGTCTAAATCAATCATGGACTTCATCAATATCCTACCACATAGTCTATATTTTTTCCTAACTTGGCATTGTATCCGTATTGATAACTCGTGTTTTCTTATGTAAAATATGTAGGAAATTATTTGTAAAAAAACATACTAATGCACCATTTATAAAGAGAATCTTAAATTAAAAAAATATAATAATTTACTTTGATTGTGTGGTCATTAACTTTTTATAATAGATTAATAGAGATTTTAACTTTAATTTGATTATGTGATCTTCGGATTTCTTTTTTACATCTATACATAATGTTGATCTTGAACTATATAAAATATTGATAACTAGTGTGCTACTAAGTACAAACATGAAAGAGTGGGATATTAAGCAGGAATATATAATATGTAAGTATCAAAAAATCCAATTTGTATCCTACGGATTGGATTAGATTCAAATATTATATGGATTGAAAAAAGTTGAAAATCGTTGAGGATATATATATATATATATATTTGGAAGTCTTTTAATCTTCTAGAATCCTTATCAAGTATCGATTACTTCAAATATCCAAGTTCTCTCCACCTTTTTGTCGTTATAAAGAAGCAAACACTTTTTAGCTCTCCCTTTTTTTAAACTAAGGTTAATACTGTTATTAATGTATTTCCACAATTTTTTTTTAACATTGCCCATTCTAAATCAAGGTGGTCAAAGGAAATGCAATGATCACACCTAGTAAGTAAGGTGGTCAAAGAAAATGCAATGATCACACCTAGTAAGTGTGCACACTGATCATATTGAATAAGATTATGGCTTAATCCATGTTCATGACTCTAGTCATTTGATCTTACTAAGTCTTTTATCAACTTTTCTATTTCTTCTTTATCCCCCATTGACTTAGTACCCTAACTTAAAGTGTTAGTATTTTATGCAAAAACATATATTCATACTAACTATTTGCCAAAATCAAAATCTAAGTTATTGATAATCTTCCTCTTGTTGTTGATGACTACAAGATCGATCCACTTAAAGCATTTTGGTGAATATATATCCTTAATGAACAAGCAATCTCTAAGTCCAAATAACTCAGTTTATTAACCAAATTATCGGTCCACCTAAAGCGTCTTGAGTGAGTTTATGAACTTACCCAATCGACTGCTCTTGAAACGCAAAAATCAAAATTTTGCCTTAGAGTTTTAGGTTACATGCAATTTTCTTCAGTCCAGTAACCAAATTCCCGAGTCCTCTAAAATCTGCTAAAAAAATGAAGCTTATTATGTGTCATAGTTCAGGAAACTATTGTTTTTTCATCTAGCTACTTTTATATCCCGCTCATAATTTTTTGTTAAGTTAATCTCAACTTATAAAGTATTTGAAAATATCAATTAACTAACTATTCATCAATTGAATAATTTATCAAATCAACTGGTTATTTATTTCTTCAACCAACTATTCGAATTTGAGCCTAGGTTTTTCCAAACTAGCATTTTGTCTAACCATTTCGTAACCATATATAAATAATCTCAAATTTATATTAAGCACATGTAACACACTAAATAGGATACTTAAGTGCATTTGCAACAGACTCAACTCAATCTAAGATACCATTTCATTCTTACTCACATGAAGTGAGTTGTAAGCTACATTATCATTGATTACACATGTAAAAACACAAATGCTCAAGCTTTAAAGTGTTCTCTTGTGCTATCAAGCTCTCATACATCGCTAATTGTGCATCTTTGATCCTTGGTCCACGTTGCTAAGCGCAAGTAAGCTTGTGTTGTTGAATTTATATAGTAATGATTCACTTTTCTTTATAAGTTATTATACTTATAAAATGGCATACAGATAAATGTGGCACTTTCCTCCTATCTTTTTGATAAATGTGGCTCATCCTCTTGGGTACATTTTTCCACTATTAAAGTTCTCACACCATCTGTAAACGTCCCATGTCCCTAGACTCAATCCATTGATGGGGATTACCGGTCTAAATAACTTGTTTATATATGCGTGTAGAGAGAGGGGGGGGGGCTTATTAAACGAGCCCTAAAATCATTAGCAATCTAATGAGCACACGAGCTGAGCCATTCATTTCTTATCTAAAAACGTTATTTATTGAATGAAAACCACCAAGTGTTTTTACAAAAAAAAGAATTTAATTGTTTCATTTTTAAATATCTCCAAAATGGGTAACATAATTCAAACATGTTTAAAAAGAATTTTGAATAGACATTTGATTTAAAATTGGTAATTTTGTAGGTATTTGTTACAGATTTTTAATTTATATTTACAAATCTACGTCGTTTATTACATATATGTGTAGTAAGGTTACAACTATATCATCAAATTTTACTAATGATGTTGTGTTACTTATCTCTTTTTTTATTTCTATATATATATGTTAGTAATATCTTTTTTATTATTAGAACTTTATATCATGTTTACTAATTCTTTGATTTATATTTATTCCAAAGGTATTTTCATTGCAGTAAAGCTACATTTACTAATCCATTTTCATTTAGTACATATTGTATGTAGTAAAGTTATGAATCTCTTTTTTTATTGGTAGTGTGTTATTAATGATATATTATTATTTACTACTGAACAAATCAAAATTATCAATGATGTGTTACCATGTATTATTGTGTTGTTACTGATATCATGTCATTATTGTAGGAGTAAATTACTGACGATGTGTTATTATTTACTGCTGAGTAAATAAAAAATATGGATGTTATGCTACTATTTACTACTATATTACTATTTACTGCACAATAAATTAAAGTATGTGAACTATTGATGCTTTGTTATTATTTTACTACTATGAAAAAAAAATTACAACTCACTTCTTTCAATATTACAACTTTTATGCATAAAAAATAACTCGCTTTTGCAACCGCAAGATCTGAAATGGGCATCGAGCCCCCTTCTTTCTCATACACGCCTAGGGTTCCTGTATGGGGAACACATATCATCATTGAATCGGGGAGAGCGCAAGCACATGCGATTGACATCGGCGCTGCTTGGAGTGGTTGAAGATGGTGAAGTTTTGAGGGGAGCGACTGTTGGGAGGTTGGCAGTGTCGTTGGTAATGGTGCCACCATTAGGTGTGGTGTGGAGGCACATTGCCTAGAGAACCTCGAGGGCCATTACCTACAAGTGGTGAAGGAGGTGGGGCCTAACGCATGGTGGTTGCTGCCATGGAGCCTCCGTGGTGTCGCTTGGAGCGTAGAGAGGTGTTGCCACTGTTGGAGGGGAGCAACACTTTTCTGGATGTGAAGAAAACCCATGTCCGTGACATTTGCATCTCCCATTTCCATGTTGCATCCTTCGTATTCATGGGGATTCCATCGTGTTCGTGGAAATGTAGAGGAATATATGCATTCAAAGGAAAATTAGCTCATTTTCCTATTTTAATGGTGAGAGAATACTGAGAGAAAAATATCTACCATAATAACTTTCCTAATCTAAAAAAATCCAAAATCACACAAAGATGTTAGGAGTGCTTTTGATCCCTGTCGTCGGATCGTCGGATTTAAAATTGATGGATGAAAACATGTGCTCATCAACTTCCTAATAGGGTCAAGCCCACATAAAGACTCCTTTCACTCCATTCAATTTAACATATTTTGCTTTACCAATCATCTTCTTCTTCATTGTATCTTGCCAGAGAACTACTCGGCATGGATTACAAAGTACCACATGGATGTTAGCATTTAAATAATAAGGAAGACTTTTCTATTCTTATCGAGTCAGTTTGTAAAATATTATTTAGATTTACATGTTACAAAATATTTTTATGCGTAAATTTTATGCACTTGTGCACTTATATACATGCACCTAGCACCGGTACAAAACTGATATTGTTGCACCATCACATACCTTGCATGAATACATGTTCATTTACTCTTTTGCCTAGCAAACCCCTTCACATTGCACTGGTTCACTCCCACCTTGCACTTATACACATTGCACTATTGATTCCTTCTATTCTTAGACGTCCTCTAAGCATATAAAAGGAACCCTATTGTACTTATTCAACACACACAAGGGTACAACACTTCCATGCTCACTCATACTCGAAAGATATTCTTTAAAGAAATTTCCAGGCAAAGAAAAGTATTGCGAAGCTTCTCTATGATCTCTATATTCTCATGCTTTCTCTAGCTTTACTTCAAAAGCATTCTGCATTCGATTTCTCTAGGTTTGCATTCCATACTTACTTTATATTATGAAAGGATATATTTAGACTATTGTATTTATCTTTATTCTTGGCTAAGAGACATTATGCGCAAAGGCCTTTCTTCCCAAATGGAAGATAATTACCTGGCAAAGTTTGCATATACATTAAGCGTTCATCGTAAAAGTTGTTCTTCCTGTGTAAGATAAATTACGGTAAATTGTATGATTTGTTAACGATTTGGTTACATTAGAATTAGTTCTTATAGAGAGTTTGAGCCTTGGGAAGGCTGAGCACTATGTGCATGCATAGTTCTTATAGGCTGAGCACTATGTTCTTATTTGAGAACATGCATATATCTCACTCAGAGATTTACTTATGAAACACTTAATTCAACAAGTCACATTTGAAATTGAAATTTATGATTATTTTTTGCATACAAAGCTATATTGAATTTAATGTCAACGAGATTTAATGAGAGTCGAGCGTACTATCTCGTCATTCCATTGTTTGCAGTTTTGGATAAAATGGTGAACCGATATTGTTTTAGAATATTATATTAGTTGTTCATAGCATTTCATGGTTTTGTTTACATTTTGGAATACCATCGATTATTGTGTTGACTGAAATTCGCACTATGCATGTTCGATGAATGAGATGCAGGCAAGTAAATCTCGGACTAAATCACTCATTTAAAGTGTTATTGAGCCTTTTTTTATTTAAATTGTGTTCATCAGTTGTGCCCCTCAGAGATATTGCAATATTAGTTATACCTCTTCATTTTTTGGAATATGAGTTTCAACCCCTTACTTCTTCCATAATGATCACTTGTACCCTCCCATTAGCCTGACAGTCAATAAGCTGAACGAAACCATAGTTTAATCAAACCATGATGTAGTTAAGAGGAGCATATCTGGAAAAAAATCCCCATCTCCTCCAACCCCCTTCCTCCTCCTCCACCGTTCCCTATTCCTCGACGGCGACGGAATCTCATGGGACAGCTCGCTCTCTTGGAACAACTCACTGAAGGCAATCGATGTGATCGAGGGAGGAGGAGGGCATGCGAAGGTAGAAGAGGTGCGGGAAGGGGATGGCCGTAGCGGAGGAGGAGGACCGACAGAGGGAGGGAAGTGCTGGAAGGGGGATGAAGAGTTCGGGTGGAGGGGGAGGAGGTGCTAGAAGGGGATGGCGTCAACGACCCTTTAGGGCAGTGGAGAGGGTGCGACAGTCCACCGTCGCCGTTGGCCGATGGTGATAATCTGCTGGAGCTGGACGGGGGGAGAAGGAGGCATCGACGCAAGTATGTGCTGGGTTGGAGGGACATGTAGGGATGGGTATTGGGCTGGGCTAGCCCGGCCCAGCCCAAAGCCCGGCCCAGCAAACCCGGCCCGGCCCAAGCCCAAATGAAGAATGGGCCGGGCTTGGGCTGAAAATGCAGGCCTAATTTATTTTTGGGCCGGGCCTAGGCTTTCCTCGGCCCAGCCCGACCCGGCCCGAAGCCCGACCCGACCATAAGCCCGGCCCGACTATAGGTGCATCCATCAAATACGTGGGTAATTTATCCTTAACTACCTGGAAAGTATGTGGATTAAAATCTGAAGTTTTTTTGTAGAGAATAATCTATTGAGAATCTGGAAGGAAAAGAAAACCGTGTGGGCTATAGTTTAATTAGAAAGGAAAATTGATAGGTTGTACACCTATTTGTTAGGCTATACACCATTTAAATAAACAAGCTTTAAAGGACCTATAATTAAAGATCGTATAAAGTCACCTCTACAGTGAAACTGAAAGACGCATGACAAAGTTAGAGAAACCCTTCGGTTCGAACTTCGACGCCCGATCCCTCCCATTCCCCTTCATTCGCAACCCACAACCCTAACAGAGGCGCTGCGCACTGGTCCTCCTCGGAACCTCCACATCGCCATCGCCCCCTCCATCGAAACCCCGTCCCCCTCACAGCACCATCGTCGTTCCTCCACATCTCAAAGGAGGCGAGCCACCTCTACACCGACTATGGAATCGTCGCTCCTTCACAGGACGTCAGGACCACAACGCCAACGCCGCACCGCCTCATCCTCGCCTCCATCGAAACCCCGCTCTCCCCCACTGCGCCATCGTTGTTCCGCCACCTCGGCCACAAACAATTGAGGTAAAATCTTAGCCGATCAGAATAGTGCAATTTATGGAATTATTCGTAGCCAATCTATCTTTATCTGAAAGAATGACTCTTTAATTTATCATATGAAATCGTAGTTTGATCTATTGAAAGTTGTTCACAAATAGTCAACATGTTTGAATGCTCCAATTGCTCCAATCACAAATAATAGTGGCAACTAATATTACTTATTAGATATTAAATTTTTATTACAAATCAGCCTATCATATTCAATAGGTTGGGCACAATACCCCTAACTATTTGTGATTGTGTTTCAATATTTACGATTTAGAATGTATTATGGTATTGAATGAAACATTAGGGGTCATATGAACATTAAATTTATTCTTTTTGAATCATATATGTTCAGATGGCAGACGCAGGACAACAAGAGCAATCCACACTTCCACATCCTACTATCGACAATCTTGTTATTCCAGATGATGTTCATGTAGATGCTGATATGCCTGTTTCAAGAAAGAGAGAAAGACAATTTAAGTCATGGGTTTGGGAGCACATGACAAGAGTTGGGGTGATTGATGGAAAAGAGATGTGCAAATGCAATCACTGCAAGACACAACTCACATGCGGTACAAAAGGTGGGACTAGTCACCTTGATCGGCACTTAAATAATGTTTGTCCATTTTACAATAAACAAGGAAAGTCTCAGAGCATTTTGAAATTTTCTAGTCTTGACCAAGGAAGCGTGATTGTGACTTGGAAATTTGAACAAGAGCGGAGTAGGGATGATTTTACAAGATGGATTGCCTCTAGCGAATTGTCCTTTAAGATTGTAGATAATCCCAGATTTCACACATTTATCTCAAACTTGCAACCTAAGTATAAGGTCCTCTCAAGGTATACCGTAAAAGGGGATTGTTTGAAATTATACGAAGTGGAGAAGGAGAGACTAATGGAGTTGTTAAAATCTATTGGTAGATTGTGTATCATTACGGACATGTGGACATCAAATCAAAATTTGGGCTACATTTCTATCACTGCACATTTTATTGGCAATAAGTGGAAGTTGAACAAGAAGATTATTTCTTTTTGTGTCCTTAATTCACGTCATACAGGCGAGAACATTGCTGATATGATTGTCAACCGTTTGAGTGATTGGAATATACAAAACTTGTGCACTATTACAGTTGATAATGCATCCACGAATGATGTTGTTGTGCGGAATCTTGTTGATCATTTTTCTTCCAAGGGTGCTTTGTTGTTGGAAGGCAAATTTTTCCATGTCTGTTGTTGGGCACACATATTAAATCTTGTTGTCCAGGATGGATTGTCTGAAATTAAAGACAACTTCCAAAATCCGAAATCTTGTGAAATATGTGAAGTACTCGACCAGAAGATTTCAGGATTTCGTTGAAATTGCTCAACAAGAGCGCATTCATGTGACAAAAGGATTGAGACTAGATGTAAGTACACGGTGGAACTCCATCTATTTGATGCTTCAATCTGCTATCTTATATCAAAAGGTCTTCAATCGTTTGAAGGGACGTGATTCCCAGTTGTATGATGCACCCTCTTCATGGGAGTGGAAAAAAGTTGAGATGATTTGTGGAATTTTAGAGAACTTTTATGAAGCCACAAAAGTTTTTTCTGGACAAAAATATTCAACCGCGAACTTGTTTTTTAGTTTGCTTTTTGATATAGAGAAGGATTTGCACGCTCTCATGATGCATGAGGGCCCCTCTTTCAGAGATATGGGTGTAAAGATGTTTGCTAAATTTGATAAGTACTGGAGAGAAAAAGATGCCATGATGCCATTAGCTATTGCAACAACTTTAGATCCCCGTTACAAGCTCGAGTTTCTAAAATTTTCTTATTCAGAACTTTATCCCGAGAATGAAGTTGAAGAGTACATCGAACGTGTTCAAAGTACATTATACAAAATGTTTGATGAATACTCTTATAAGTACAAGCCAGAATTTCCCGGAGAGAGTTCTGCATCTTGTGGCTTTGACCGGGACAACATGTGTCACTCAAAGAGAAAAGAAGATACCCGAAGTAAATTCTTCAAGAAAAAGAAGGAAGCCGGTTCCTTCGAAGTTGGAAAATCTGAGATTGAATTGTATTTACAAGATACTTCTGCAGACAATGAAAGATAATCCCGTTGATGGAACAAAGTTTCTTTTTTTGAGTCCTTTGACAATTATGTTGTATCCTATTTAATATACTTTTATCAGATATTTAATATACTTTTACCAAATGGGCCGGGCCTGGGCTTGGGCCGAACAACAAGAATATTTGCGGGCCTAGGCCCGGCCCAAGGCCCGAAATAAATAGATGGGCCTGGGCCCTTCAGGGCCCGGCCCAGCCCGGCCCATGCCCATCCCTAGGGACATGTCCAAGCTTGGGAGCTCAAAGCGGTGGTGTGGTGGACGAAGCCTGGGCATTGGTGGGTTGGTTTAGTGCAGTACCAGAGGATGGAGGTGGTTAGGACTCTAAAGCCCCAGTTGGGTTCTTCTGTCTAATTTGTCCTCTCACCCTTTTGAAGATGGAGCTGACTAGCCATTTCGAAGGGGAGGAGAAGCTGGAACAGCATGTTGCCATTGTAAAAGTTGATGCAGAGGTGAAAGGTCATGGGCAGGCGGAGGGGGAGGTCCTGGAGGGGGAGGAAGAGGGCTGGCGAAGGGGGAGAAGGTGCTGGAGGAGGAGGAAGAGGACGAGTGGAGGGGATGGAGGTGCTGGATGCGAGGGGCAGAGGAGGCGGTAGCCAGAGGAGGAGGAAGGGTTGGAGGGAGAGAAGGGGGGAAGAGTCGAAGGAAGAAGTAGAAAAGGAGAAGAATGACATTTCTACCCTCATTTATTTATCTAATTCTCCTTCTTTCCACAAAGTTAACGTCCGTTTGGGATGTGGATAGATGGCAACTAATCCGACGAGTACAAGTGATCATTGTGGAAGAAGTCAGTGGCTGAAGTGATGTTCCAAAAAAGTGACGAGTATAACTGATATTGCAATATCTTGAAGGCAAACATCTAATAAAAATCCTTATTTAAATGTTGAATTGAATGTGAAATTTTATAGGGGCAGATTTGTCGATTAGCTTTCTTCAGGAATCAAGCTCTGATTGTAACTGTTCAAATTTCCAGGAACTAAAGCACTTGTCTAATCGTTCAGTTATCTATTTCAGAGGATTTCTCTGGAGACAAACCCGTTCTGATGTGTGTTTAAGGATAGAATAATTCAGAAAATATGTTGATACTGTGTTGTAGATTCCACAACAAATCCTCATGATTTCATTGTCGAAACTCTCTGCAAAGGATAACAGTTTTTTTAGCGGATGATATCGACTCAGTAAATATTTGAGTACTCGAATAGAACAGGACTTTGTTCCCAAATTCATCACTGGCTCGTTATTTGCAGTGTCAGAATTATATGCAATCAATTGGAAGATCAGTGATACACTTCTACAGGAACATGAGGCAGACTTTTTAGTATTTACAACTCTGAATGGAATCAAAGAAGTTCCAATTTAGCTCCAAGACATGATTACTAGATAGCAACTACTGGATTCCACATCCTAGAAAGACCACATTGCACAACAGAAGAAGTGAAGCACAACAGTTAGCATCTCGACCCTCACATTTTGTGCATAAATCTTGAATTGATTTACAATAATATAAAAATTCCAGAGCTGATATTCCTACACAACATCACTTGCTCCATTGACATGACATTTCTCTCTGAATATTTCTAGTTTCTTTGATTTTTTTTTTGTGAATTGTATTTTGCTTCATATTTACCAACATCAAAATCTGAACACTTTTTTAAAATTGGGAATTAAAGGACCTGATTTTGTGGTTATCAAAATGGCGTTGTCGCCAGGGAACCCAATCATGAGGTACTCAGTTATTAGGAATCATAGCGTGAGACTTGAAATGGGTTAAGATCACTGATTAAAATTGATAATGACGAATACGATCCATTGAAATCATCACACAATGAGAGAAAGTATGAATGTCGTAAAGGACTAGCTGACAAAGTCGCACATATCAGTGAAGGGCTTCAGTAGTTCATTCTTCACTTTCTTTTATAGGTCCAGTGAGTCTCGGATATAAGTGACAAGCCTCATCAAGGCAACTACTACGAGGTACATGTCCTAGCCAATGTATGCAATTTCCGTGCAAAATGACCAAACTAATAGCTTTTTTGCCTTGCTTGCTACCAATCTGCTGAGATGTTTTATTCTTCTTTCTCAACATAGTGAAAACCAATTGCTGCAGTCCAAGGACGTAGCCTTGTTATGGGTGAACCTTGTAAATCCGTGTCTTCGTGCTTGCTTGATTGATCGCTTGTATGCAACGATTTGCAACAAACGAAAGCAGATGATTTATCATGCTCAATAAAGCACATGGGGAATGATTAATGCAAACATGTGAGAGTGTACGTATATTGACACGTGATATGATAAAGAGATGATGGTGACCGGTGGTTGAATGAGGAATGGAGAAGATGTCACATGCTTCGGAGTTGATCTTGCTTCGCAAACTTAAGGGTGATCTGAGGTTCCCATTAAGTTTCCTATGGCAAGGAAATACTAGCACAATGTGAAAATAGATACAACGCCTAAAGATGTCGTACAAGAGTGATGATGTAAGTGCTTGTTGTGAGTGCTCGTTTGCATGTGTTATACTTAGAGAAGGCATACGATGAATCTTAAATGAGTGTTGGTGTATACATCTTTTAAGGACTTCTGGGTTCCCATTGTCCCTTTGGGGAAAAACGGACACTCAGATATGTAGTAGTGCATTTAGCTGAAGAATCATACTTTTATGAGCCGACTCGTATACCCTCGGTCGACTAATGAGCCGACTATTTACTCTTGCGGTTGATGGTCATTATTTGAACATTAGCTACCATTCGAAATCTGTAAGCTGCCCTATTTTCCAGCCAATTGATTTTTTTTGTAGTCGTTGAATCTCAAGGTCTTTTTATTTTAAGAATACCGGTGCAACTCCTCGCCTTTTTGTTGCCTTTCTGAAGACTGGAAACATTTCCCTTATTCTGTTATAAAAGAAGTTTCCCTATCGTTTCCAAAATACTTGAGAGCAATTCTTTCATTCTCCATCACTTGAATCTGCTCTCTTGTTCTATTAAGAGTGCTTTTAAACTTCTAAACTCTCATTTCAACCTTTCTTGAGCAATGCAACTGCTTTCATTTTGTCTGCACTACTGCTATTTATGATCTGTAGTGTAGGGAAGATTCTCTTAAAAGAAACCATGCCAATTTGATTATTCACTAATCAAGGCTCTATTAGTTTGTTGTAAATCATATACCTGAGGTGTGGGTTCCTATCTTTGGTGAAAGGTGAAATACTTTTTTGAGGGTAATTTAAGAAAGTGGTCGGGTGTCATAGAACGAAGGTTGTTGGTGGGGTTTTCACTCATTTGAGTTTCCACATTAACATCTTTATGCACTTGTAATTTATATTTTTTATTACTTAGGTCCGGTGGTGGTAGTGCAGTGTACCTACCACTAAAAAGACTAGGATCCAAACCCTTCCTTGTGAGAGTTGCATTGGCTAGCTTGACAACCAACGTAAAAAATAGTCAGATCTTTCAATATGAATTTGAGCAAGAATTCGTGACCAAACATCCTTCCTTTTTTGACCATACATGCTTTTGAAGATCATCCACATATCATGAGCAACATTTCGAAGGATAAAAGTTGAGATATCAAAAGAAATGGAACTGACCGACGAAGTCTTGGCTATCCTCAGGGGCCGTTCGGTTGGAGAATAAGGGATAAGGAGGGATACAACACTGTCTATGTTTGTTTGGAGGGGAGAGAATAAGAAGGAATAAGAAGGGATAAGTGGTAGTTATTTACTGTTCTTTGTTCAGTAGGAGGAGGGAATAAAGGAGGTTTTGTTAGATAAGTATTGGTTATTTATATTTTTTTGACAGGAGAGGCCGATAATAGAGGGATAATGAGGGAAACCTTATCCTTCATCTTGTCTCCATGACCAAAATGTTGACTGACTATGGAGGCATAAGAGATTGGAAAACAAACAAGCCCTCAAGGTACCATTGATCCCAAGACTTGTCATCTTCCACTAGTTTGAGTTTTTTTTCTATTGACATACTCATTTCTACGGTTTTACCATATGTTGATCGATCAAGGGTGGAAAAGCGATCAATCAAAGTATGACGATAGTTCTAATGCACGCGTATCATATACTAATTTATAGCATAATGATCATTCAATATGTGAAATATGAATCAACCTTCCAGAGGCGAAAATGACCGCATAGTATGCGAAGATCGACCAATCAAGGCAATGATAAAAAGAAAATGAGATCGTCAATATCTCCAACAGAAGTGATCACACCAGAGGGTGGGTGTAAACAGCCTCAACACATCCATGAGGGTTGCCTACCACATAACATGGTTATGTGGATACCCTAACTATCATAGACGGAGACTCTCCACGAAGTAGACAACCCTTGTTTAAGCCTACTCTAATACCATATTTAATATCAAACACATATAAAGCATCATGCAAGGATTTAACATGAAAATCCCCCAATGTGGAGGGGAAAAGAACTATGAGGCCACACAAGCCCCAAGAACTCTCAAGAGGCTAGGGTTCCCTCTTCGTTATGAAAAGAAAGGGAATGGGTTACATTTATAATCCTGTGGTTGAACAAGTCTTCATCTACAACTAATGAATACAAACAACACAACTCAACAGTGTCAAAATAAATCTCTATTACTGTAAGACCATTGTAAAAGCTTGCATGTCTATAGGTAATAGTGATTTTCCATATGTTCGTTCTGTTGGCTATTCCAATCAATCAAGTCTAGAGAATTCAATCTTCATCAGCAATATCCAAGACCATCTAATGCAATCATCTAACTTTGCAATGCTGGTCTATTCAAGATGACTGAAAAATAAAACCTTCTCCAAACCTGTATATGCCAAGAGTACATATGTGCACCGACTCGACATCCAGGTACAAAAAGTCCTTAGCTTAATCAATTATTACTTCGTTGAAGATAAATCTAATAAATTTACTATCTCGGCGTAATTGGAATTCGTCAAAAATTGACACCAAAATTTACCCAGAAAGAAAAGAAGATATCAGGTCGCAATTATAAAAAATGATGTTATTTCTCTACATTTGCCATATGCTAAGGCACCAATTATGCATCACCCGGAAAATTTGTATACCCCCAAAAGAATTAGCTTCACCGAAAATAACCTGTCAAAGAAGGGCGCAAACAGAGCTTTAGAATTCATCAACATGCAAAAAATACTGCGAAAAGATCAGATTTCAGCACAAGGCAACTCTGAAGGATGAAATCTACCTGTTGAGATCAAAAAGCAAAAGGAGAGCATTTATAACCATGTTCAAAGCAGGCCGGTAAAGTTTTTTTTTGTTAATTTTAGACCAGCTCCATTGGTCAAAGTTTTAGCCAAATTGCACAAATCTTTAGTGTAAGCTAAAGAAATGGATATCAAAAAAATTGCCACATATAGTCACTAATTTTGGCAATTGATAGAAATGGATAGCAAATGTATTTCTCTACATTGGCAATGTAAGCACATTGATATTTAACAAGTAGTGAGATGATAGATGGAGAGAGGATCTGATATTTTCAGACACCCTACGTATTTTTTGGCAATTATCTACTTCAGCTGGATCCTTGAATTATTTTTCCACCTCACTCCCTAAATAAAGAGGGGCCGAGCTCCCACAATAAAATGGCTTCTCTGTCTCCTAATAGCAGTGATGCATCTGTGTTCCGATATCCCACCAATAAATCCTAGCCACCACCAAAACTAACTTTGCTTTCCCAGTTATGTTTGTAGGCGCTGTCAGCATCACTGCACAGCATGTAAGCTCACCCAGCACCCTCCTCTCGGCCGATGCTGCTAACACAGCTGCTTCTGGCCACCTACTCATCGGCGCCACCTGCTGCAAACCACGTGCTAGGACCGGCTACTTGAGTGCCAGCAGACATTCATCAGGCACAGTATTGCACATGCACATTGCCTTTAGCTTGCAAATCCACTATCTCTTTACAAGACCTCACAATCACAAATGTAGGTAATCAATGTACAAATTTGTTCCCCTTTGCATCTGAGCGACATGGTGACCAAGTTCTTTGTCGTTATCAACATCACCTTCAACAATGCCTTCGCCTTCCAAAGCAACATGCAATCCATAATCTACTGCGAAAAATTGGGTGCGATGTCATTGTGTTCATACTCAACAGCTCGTAATGTCTTTTATATAGTTTTTCAAATAGGTTGACGTAGCAAGGATGGACCCCTAATATACAGTTGGGAGCTGTAGTCCAAGATGAAGGGAGGGAGAGGCACCATCACATTCTCGAGACTGACCTAGGATGCGACAGTGGGACCCGTATACCTAATGTTCAATTGACTTCGACAGCTGGGAGGGGGAAAGACTCATTCGCATGGTACGCGAGATAATTAGGTAGAAGTGTCATATGATAGCTTTTCATATTGGATTCCCGCATCCCCAGAGTTTGAATAGTGAAACAGAAGAAAGCTAATCAAAGAGATAATATTTGTTGAGATCAAAAGCGAGTTACATGAGTGAAGCATATTATAGAATCAAGCACACAAGTCGGTGAGATGTGAACTGGGTAGAGAGGGAGGGAAAAAAGAGGCCTTCTCCGCTTTAGGAGATTAGGGTCCTCGGCGGGAAAGAAGATCCCGGAACGCAACCGGCCTCTAACCCCATTAGTGCCTAGACCCAATCGCCCTTAATATGCCTTTCCAGCAAAGTAAATAAGGGAAAACCTTGACAAGCTCATGATCTTGTTCGTGGATGACATTTTGACACTCACATGATCCAGAGCAGCATCGAGTACATCTCAAAATCGTACTTGAGATGCTATGTTAGCACCAGCTTGATGCTAAGTTCTCGAAATGTGACTTTTGGCTAGAAAAATATGTATCTCTGGGTCATGTCATATCCAAGCTCGGCTAAGGTGGAAGCGACAGTGAACTAGAGCCAACCAAAAATCGTATTTTCCTATCTACCTAAATGTGTCCCATTTGTGGTTTGCTCAGCCTTTTCTAATAACGAGATATTGATGCAAAGTCAGTGATGCTCTTATTTGAAAGCGGTTGCTACAAACTTAGGTAGCCCGACCCCATCCCCAAATCTAGGGAATCAAATATCGCGATATATCGGTATCGCCAAAGGACTGATATCGGTACGATAGGGCAATATGGGCGCCTTCTCCGGTTCTTCCTTCAGAAACATATGTCGATATGGGCAATATTTCGAAGATATATCACTGATATATCATTGAAATATCATATCGACATGGGACCAATATGGATGATGATATCGATATTTAAACCATTGCCCACATATAGCCATCACCACCTTCATGTCCTCGGTAACCACACAGAGCATGGGGAAAACCTCAGGTCTAGGTTAGCACCCCTTTCTCTGGCCAATCTTCAAGCTATAATTGGAAGTCATCATCGTCATTGACCTTCCCTCACGGAGTGGCACCATCGTCATCAATAACTACATCAAACCCCTTCATAATACCGACAACCTCATATAGCTTTAACTACCTTATGTATTGTGCCTTTCAAGATCCTACCAAACAGCTTGTCCCCTCGATTAATAGCTTAAGAACCCATTAGGTATACAATGTCTCGTGATACTACCTTAACCTCATGATCCCCAACCCTCCCTCATTTTTCGATATGTACATCTCCCACTTAACCAAACAAATGTCTCGTCCACCCGCTCCCTCCCACAAGAATTTCCTTCCTATAAAATTGATACACTTTTCAACTCTAATTATAATCTGAACATGAAGATGTAGAATAAAGGAATAGTTTTCACTAATACCCAACAAATCCAATCGTCCTCCATAAATAACAACTTTACCTTTACCACTTCCAGTAATTCCACCTTAGGGTTTTCTGACCGAGAGGATGAACTCACTAGTGGATAACCCAAGTACGTCATTGTTAACTCATCATGTCCATTGTAAACAACCACCTAAAGCTTTCCCAACCTTAACCTCATGACTCCTCCAACTGGAAAGGTGTGAAAGTGCCTTTTGATAGTTGATCATCCACCTAAAGCTTCCCTAAACACCTTTATGATGTTATGTCAAACTTAAAGCTTCTAGCCTTGCGCGAGGCACAACATGCCATTCGCATACTAAAACAACTGCATCTGATAGCCCTTGGATAGTAGCCCTACCTTAAACATCCAATCAGTCCTTTGTTGCAACAATGGGAAATTGTCGAGGCTAATACATCTGTTGCAACAATTAACAAGAAAGGTGTCGATAGGCACCCCCGCCTCACCCCCTTCTGACTACGCACAAACCCCTTCTGACCACCCTTTCACCATGACTAAGAAAGATGTGGTGAATTACTGCTCCATCAAAGACATTCATAAATCTAAAAACTCTATTTTCCTTAATGTGATCCCCCCAAAAAGGATAACCAAGGGTATTGCATGCCTTTGCAAAGTCCACCTTCCAAGAACCATCTCACCCCTCTTCAATCACAAGCTAATACCATATACACAACTACCATTGAGTTGTTTGGTAGAGATTTCCCCATACAAACGTAAACTGAACAAGACTACCAAAATTTCCCAAGACCCATTTGCACCATCAATGTCAGGGCCTTCATATTCATTAAGATAGATGGTTCTTGATGGAGTAATCGGTTGGTTGTTCTCCATCAAATTAGGCACACCCTCTTTGACAACATAAAGAAGAAGAAGAGATGTTCAACCTCACCAACCTTTTATGTGAAGAGCACAAGTGGCAGCAGGTGAATGACAAAAGCATTGGTCTTTCAACGTCTTAAGGATTTCAAAGGACAAAGCACTAAGTTCCTAACCTCGAAATACTTTCTTGAAGAGATCGAAATGCTTCGATCTAGGTGACCCATACTTTAATGGACATGTATGCTGACTATTATGATGATAGTAAAGTTTTTTTTTGAAAGAAAAAAGGGCATGCACCGTATAGGTGTGTGCCCAAAAACTTCACCATTTATCACCAGAAGTTACTACAAAACTATTATAAGTATAAAAATTACAGAATTACAAGTTCCAACTCTAAAAAAACAAGTTCCAACTCTCTCAAAAAACAAGAAGTTCCAACTCTCCATAACATTCTCAGTGCAAAAATGATCTTGGCAAAACACCACCCCATTTGTAGCCAACCAAAGTGCCCGATCACAACCACACACCTCGATCTCTCCTTCTCTGTGTCGTTCCAGTCTGCCTCAATGAAGCGTTAGAAGCTAGAAACACTGCCAGCATTCAAATGATGGTAAAGATGAGGTAGAACTAGATAAAACACACTTGTGGATAAGCTACTTTATGTCATTGTTACCAGACCTGACATTGTCTTTGCAGTGGGTTGCGTAAACTAGCTCATGAGCTATCCCAGTCTTCCAGATACATATCAATGAATTTCGACATATTCTTGTATACCTTATGTCCTCTCTTAGAAAAAGATTCAGAAGAGTACCTTCATTAGAGGATGCTACGATATTGATAAAGTGAGATATAAACAAGACAATAAATCAAATACATCCTTTGACACATTTGTCAAGGATAACCTTATTACTTGCTTAGCAAGAAGTAGAATGTTGTTACTCGATCAAACACGAATTCCAAATACAAAACCGTGGCATAGACTACTACAACACTGATATGGGATATATTCATTATTGAGGACCTGGACATTGAGTTGGCATTGCCCATGGAGATGCAATGTAATAATCAACTCATAATCTTTATCACTAACAATCTTATTTTCATAAGAGGAATGCACATGTAGAAGTCAACTATTACTACACATGTGACATGATGCAAAATGATCTCAACGAGGCTCTACATGTGTCACCCAAGTAGTGTCGCAAAAGTCGTATTCAGTCTATAGGATGGCTCCATTGATAGATTAAAGGACAAACTTGAGTCAAATGGCTTCTGTTAGAAAATCGGAAGCGGAAGCGAAACATGGAAAAGATAAATAACAAGAATAGAACAACGGGATTTTACGTGGAACCCTACTCCGTGAGGAGCGGGATGAAACCACGGGAGAAGCCCTCTAAGGGGCAGATATTCTATTGGAATTTCTCATCTGTTACAGGAGGCCTGGGACTCCTTATATAGCTTGCACATGGCCTCCAAGTCCCACCATTAGGCGGTATGGGACTAAACTCAGTGGTGGGGTAAATGGATCTTGGAGGGATCCATTTACCCACCTATTACATAAGTGACGCATGCTCCAAATACTCTAACACTCCCCCTCAAGCTGGAGCATGCAATGCTCAGCTTGGACAAACAGGAAGAAACTCAACTCACAATACATGACACTACAGACAATATCAACCCAACGCGCACAGCTGCTGCAGTCGAGGACGTTGCTTCTCATGGCGTGCATGTGAGGAGGACGAACGGGGCTGAAGTGTCTATCAGGCTCAGAGAATGGAACTCTACTGTGGAGTCCCTATGATACCACATGAAAAACCCCTGCCCTTAATGGCATAGGGAATAGTCCTCTGCTCTGGAGTCCCTATGGCTCACATGAAAACTCTGGCCGACCAACAAGAATGACAAATGATTGGCATGCGTCATCGTCGAGTCTGAATCTGAAATTTGTAGAGTCTGAATATCTGACCGGTCTGGAAAATCTGATATCTGAATCTTAGAACAAAACCTGTGACTCTACATATACTCCCCCTTTCTCCCATACTGGTCGGAATGACATTGTTGACCACGTTGGGAGAAGATAAGATAATACATAAATATTGGGAAAACATGAGTATTCTCAAAAGATTCCAAAAAGATTCCTTGCGGCTTTTCTTCATCAACTATTTTTTTTAATAAGCCGTCCCTTTTTTTTTCGAAACATTTTTTTATATGCCTTTTTCACCCCTTTTTTTTTGGCATTTTTCAAAGATCACAATTTTTTTTATATATGCGTACGGCTTTTTCTATTGTATGCGCCTTTTTTTTCGATTTTTTTTAAAACTTTGCGTACGGCTTTTCTTGTACGCAGCCTTTTACCTCTTTTTTTTTTTTAAATAACCAAACCTCAGCCCATTTGGGCCTACAAAAGCTACCTCACCTTTTTTTTTTGTAAATAGATAAGCCCACATGGGCACTTACACAAATAACCCGTTTTTTTATTATTTTGGACTGCCGCCACAGCCCCTTGGGCCCTTTTTTTTTATCATTGCCCGCAGCCCCCTTGAACCCCCTCTCCAAAATTCTTTTTTTTTAAATAAGCCCACGGGCACATTTAGGGTTCCCCATCATTTGGGAACCCTTCTCTCTTTTTTTTTCTGCCGCCCCGATGGGGACCTGCACATTCGCGCGTGCCGCCACAACGGAGGGACCGCACGCATGGAGATTGGAGGTCGCCAGGCTAATGGGGCGCACGAAGGGTGCCGCCACGATGAAGGAGGAAGCGCCGCCGCGAGGGGGGGCTTATCTGGAGTCGCGCGAGGTATGCGCCAGGGGGTGCGTACGCGCAGGATCATCTTCGCAGGTGTGCGCGCGGTATGCGCCAGGGGGATCGTCTTCGTAGCGTAGGAGCGACGCCTTGGAGATCGCGAGTTGTGTGATGCCCTGGAGGGGCCCCGGCTCCTTGGTGCGCCGCCTGGGAGGGCGCGCGATGCCTCTGCAAGGAGCGCACATGCTCCTATGCGCGCTTGGAGATTGATCGATGATGCGAGGCGCCGCCGCCTGGCTGGAGCAGACGCCATGGACTTGGAGGCTGGACAGGCTTTGCTGAGATGGCGATCTGGAGCGCTGCCTGAGCACGACCAGGATGTTGCAGCCGCCTGGAATCTTGATAGAACAGGGGATTAGGGTTTCAAAGAGAAACCCTAAAAACTTAACCATACATGATAATATGAATCAAATATTAAATCTCAAATAACATCGAACATGAAATCCTCGAGAATCGACCCGCTCTGATACCATGTTAGAAAATCGGAAGCGGAAGCGAAACATGGAAAAGATAAATAACAAGAATAGAACAGCGGGATTTTACGTGGAACCCTACTCCGAGAGGAGCGGGATGAAACCACGGGAGAAGCCCTCTAAGGGGCAGATATTCTATTGGAATTTCTCATCTGTTACAGGAGGCCTGGGACTCCTTATATAGCTTGCACAGGGCCTCCAAGTCCCATCATTAGGCGATATGGGACTAAACTCAGTGGTGGGGGTAAATGGATCTTGGATGGATCCATTTACCCACCTATTACATAAGTGACGCATGCTCCAAATACTCTAACAGCTTCACTCAGGCATATGAGGTTGACTACTTTGAGACCTTCCCTCCAGTAGTGATGCAAATCGTATTTTCGGGTCGAAGAGATTACGGGGGTGATTTGAATAGTTCGGGTAGAATGACAGTTCACGAAAATGGAAATGGAGAGGGTTTGGCATGTCACAAACTGATGAGGAGAGCTAAGGTTGGATACGATCACAAGGCCAATATTGGCTACTTCAACTTTTACGTCAAGATTAAATTAAACAAGGAAGAGGACAAGAGATGGGAATAAATAAATCCAAGTAGGGTAAGATTCTGTTGCCGGCCAAGAATCAAGATAAATTAAAATAACTAAAGTAGGAACATGATAATTTAATTCTAAGTAAAAAGGTAAGTTGTGGTTCTGAACCAAGATAAGATAAACTAATAAAAAAAAGGTTATGCGGCCCAGGACCTTGGTGGATTAAATATTAATTGTCTTGGAATTACACCGCCCTGTAGTATCAAATAAATAAAGCTCTCTTTTTTCCTGCTGCCCTGGAAATAAGGATGCAAATAATTAAATAAACAAATGGTCTCAGCTCTCCGAAGATACCGAACGTCAGGCCTCTATTGGCTAACAGGAGTAGCAGAACTCTGAATTAAATAAGTGAAATATCATAGGTACAACATAACTATGATTTAAATAGTTAAACAACAGGAGCAGAATAACATAGGGAGTTGAATGGTTGGCTCGTAAGTCGAAATTAACCCAAAACCGAAGGTAAAGGATACCGGAATCTGCAAACAAGCAACTGTAGTGAGTTAATATCGAGATTCAGACATTAGACATGGAACTGTGGAGTCAACAGAAAATAAATGAACTGCATGTAATTAAATTCATGTACCAGCTAGACACGACTCAAATCAAAAGGAGTAAACCACTGAAGCTAATGCAGATCAGAGATTTGTGGACAGCAGAGACATCGGCAAAGACTTGGGGCTCTCAGAGGAGAAAGATAAGAGAATGGGGGAGGCTGGGAAGGAGGGAGAGAAGCACGCCAGTTGCGCGGGGTTTTGGAGGAGAAGGCGCTGAGATGCGCAAGGAGAGAAAGAGGGCCGGACTTAACTCCAAATGTATTCACTTCATTCACTGCTAATTACATGAGGGAATGAGACCTTTATATAGGCCAAATTCTAAGAAAAGACAAACAAGTTGTGAATAAACAAACAAGAGATAAAGTAGGATAAGGCCTTTTATATTGGGGTCTTTTACAAAATTAGGCTTGCATAAAAAGAGAATTAAAGTACTAGAAACAAAAGAGACATACGAACATTAAAGATCGGTTTTTTTGCGCTGCATCAAGTAGTCATGATGGGTTCAATTCACACTATTCTCTTTTTTGTTGCCAACAAGAATTGGCATATTTTTCAGCTCGATGAGAAGAATGCATTCCTCTATGGTGACCTCAAGGAGGAGGTTTAGATGATACAGCCACCATGTTACTCCGACGAGGGGGAGTATGTATGCCAACTCCGTAAGGCCATTTATGACCTAAATCAGAGTCCATGAGCACGGTTCAACATGCTTACCTATGAGATTGACTCTCTAGATTTCTATAGGACATCTGATTATTCCGTGTTCGTGATATGAAGGTCTTCTGGTATTGTGATAATTGTTGTTTATGTTGAAGACATGATTATTACTAGTGATGACAGAGCATGCATTCTAAAAACTAAGCCCTTCCTCAAGAAGGTATTTGTCATCATGGACCTCGGTCAACTCATATACTTCCTAGGCATTGAGGCAATACACATTGCAAAGGGATTGCAATTATCACATCGAAAGTATTGCTTGGATATTCTTACATAAGCTGGCTTACTTTGAGGGAAACCATCAATCATCCAGCCGAATTACAGAGAAATTACATCAACAGATCATATGTTTGAAGATACTACACGGTATAGAAGCCTAGTGGGCAAGTTGTTTTATCTTGTTGTCACCCGGCTAGACATATCATATGCTGTGAGCAGAGCTAGCCAACTCATGGAGAAGCCTTACTATATTTATTGGCAGAATGTTCTCTTGATCCTTCGATACTTGAAGGAGTCTACAGGGAAAAGGCCTCTTCTATGGGGCTAACCACCCCACTGGCACCACTGCCTATGTAGATGTTGATTATACCAGTTCTCTTGAGGGTAGATGATCTACCATTGGTTACAACATGTTTGTTAGCGGAAATCTTGTTACATGGTAAAGCAAGAAGTAAATAGTTGTCTCGAGATCAAGTGCAGAGGTCGAACAATTGCTAAAGTCACATGCGAGATTACCTGGCTCAACTCCTTTCTGCAAGAGCTTGGACTTCCTGCTACCACTCTTGTTCCTATATACAACGATAACAAGTTCCCTACATACACTACCAATCATGTTTTCAAATAGTAGACTAAGTATATTGAAGTAGATTTCTACTTCATCCAAGATGCAGTACGAGAAGAGAAGATCACCACTCCACACATCTCCGAATTCCAGCTTGTGAATATATTCACCAAGGCACTACCAACGAAACACATATCATGATTGACTTCAAAGTTGGGCATGATCGATAGATATGCTCCAACTTGAGGCGAAGTGTAGACATTATTTGACTCATTTTCTTATTTGTCTTTTCTTTATTATTTGAGTCCTATTCCTATTTGTAATTATCACCTCTTGGGCTCTATGGTTTCATATTATATAAGAAATCCCATACCCATTGAATAAAGTATCAGTTCATTCTCTTCTTCTCTCCACAACTATGACCATGCATCATCGTCAGCTGGTGAGTACCAAAATGCTGGAGTATGTAGTAATGACTCGTTGAGCAATCTGGATAGAAGAAAGGTGCTCACGCTCCACAATTGTAACGATTAAAGTCACTGGTATCGTAACGAGTTTTCCTCCTAGAGATCATTGGTCGCAATGCATTTCCTTAACAGAAAACTTTCTCTCTCTTAAGGACTCGAAAAGTTGCGGGAGTACATATACACAGATTTTGAAAACGAATCCCTTCCATAGTGACCTTAATGCAGGTTCTCTCTCATAGTAACCTCGAAGAAAGGATTTCGTCTTGGGGACCATGGCCATGATCAAAGGTTGGACCGTAAATCTCATCCACACAGATGAACACGAGTCTCACTTTGCAGAACTCAAACATGGGTAGAGTTTGGAAACTCTATTCACATACTTCCCCTTTCTCCTGTAGTTTTCAAAATATGATCAAGTTAAGAGAAAAACCAAATAATGGATTAAACAAAAACTGTGCAGTTATGGAAATTTCATCGATGACTTGCACTTCAACCAACCAGTCGGGACAGTAAGAAAAAACATTATGAAGGCTGTGTGCATAGAAATTTATTTCCAAACTTGAATTCATGGCATACCCTCAATCCAAGATTTGTGACGTTGGCACAATCATTCCATATAAGGAATAAATATAAAAACGCCCGCGTGCTTCTACAGCAATAGGCAAATGTTGCCTATAAAAATGTACAGGGGCAAAAAAAGGGGGAAAACCTGGATATTAGTTAAAAACCACAATAATAGTGTACCGCATGTCTAACCTATATAATGTCTATGTTGACATGACACATGAAAGCAAAGCATTTCATAAATAATATCTATATACATATAAATGATGGAATCCTCAAATGGGTCAATCCATCAACAAATCATGGCATTATTACTGTGATGTTGACAAATAGAGGTACCTACCCTGGTTAAAGCTTAATAAACAACCACAATATTCAAGGCAGAACAGAGATCTCGATATAAATGCAACTTAACTATGGAAAGAGTTGTTAATATGGACCCTAAAAAACAAACACTACTAAAATTTAGTGCTTCCTTCAATCAGTTTGCTGAATCATTGGATTCAAATTTACAGTTCACAAACTGAAAAATGCAGAATTAATCAACAATGCTAGAAAAAGAAATCAGAACTATACATAGTGGAAGGTTTTTGCACTTTTATTAGCAGAGCATGCATCTTCTAACATTAAAGACTGAGGTGCTCAGAGATTTTACCTTAGAAAAAAGGTTCGTCCATCTAAATTAAACGGCGCCTATGTGCAAAAGGGACAGAAAATAATGCCCACCTGCAGAGATTAAACGCATTAGTAGTTTTTTGATAATCTCTGCAAGACCATATAGCTAGTCAATAACGTAGGAAAGATCAACACATTCAAAGAGAAATTAACCATGCCAAATGGGAACAATTTCTAAATTAATGGAAATTCAACTGAAACAATGGCAACTTCTCCACCCTTTCTGGTAAGAGCCAAACCCACCAGGGTTCATATGGGGATCCTACTCAATAGTTTTTCATTGCAACACGTTTGCACACTAACTCTTTACAGAGAAATATGTAAGTGAAAAAGCGTATTTTCTGCCTAGGTTCACACTTATCAGCATGAGAACCAACAATTAGAAAAAGTTGCAAAGAGTAACTTGCTTTAGTGAATGTTTTATTCAACCAAAAAACTGCAGAGTCTTGGTGCTGTCTCTTTGTAATAAAAGCTTTTAACTTGCCAAGAGAAGTACATGTGTAGATGCTGTTGAAGAAAAACTGAATAAATAATAATCAGTCATCGGAATCTCTTTTATAAAGAGAAGCTTCACCAGGAGAAAGGGGAAAATTACATAATGATAGTAAGAAAAATATGCAACATTCCGACATGAGAAAAAATGTTGCTTCTTGGAAAGTGCCTTGGTAAATGTTGTGCATATCAAGTACAAAGAGGAAATATTAAACAAAGACACTGATTACAAGGTTCGCTCAGAACGGAGTTGCGTCTTTGGAGTATGACAATCATTCCTCTGTTTTAAAGAGAAAAATGAGCGTGATCTCGAGGTCGGTCACCCTTATTATATTCCAAAAATTGCTTAAATCAGTTACAAGGACCAAGCATCATACGAAGTTTTTTTTTAGAAATGATGGGATGAACCTCCAATAGAGGCCCATCCAAAGAATTAGTTAATCACTATAAATATGATTTACAAGAGCCAATTCGCTAACAGGACTTTGGCATGCTCAGTTACATTCTCACATTAGAATCTCTCCCTTTTAAAGATAAGATTGTTCCTAGCATCATACGAAGATACAACATGCCATATCACATTCTCTATGCATAGCTGGTACTGCCGAAACATGACCCCATTCCGAGATGGTGAAATCACTCCCAAGATCACAAGGAACACATACACCCCTTACGTGATGATGAACAAGCAGCTCGCATGGAAGCCCAGAAGGTGACCTAGCTAAAGTAGTCCAACCAAAGGAACTCCTCTCTAATCCAAATCTTCTTCGAGCAGGGCATAGTGTACAACAATGTACCACGTCCCCCTCACCAACCTAACACCTAGCGCACATAATCTCAGCCATGCACAACCAATGCGTCACTGAACGACCTTTCTTCACTGCCTCATCCTCGGGGGAACATGCAAGCACCAAATCAGTTTCTCTTTATATGTGAAAAGAGAGTATAAAGGACTATGAAAAAATGTGGAGGATTAGTAGATGGGTAAATTGGATCTCTCAAGGATCCAATTATCATCCTCTCTTGTTTAGTCTTACATCATCTGTAAGTAGGACTCCATTCTGCCTGTGAGGCTATATAAGGAGCCCCACACCCATGTATTCACTGAGAGATTACAATAGAAGATGCGGCCCTTTGAGGCATTCTCCCGTGGTTTCATCTCGTTCCTCTCGGAGTAGGATTCCATGTAAAAATCTTGAGCGTTCTTGTTTCATATTTTTGTATTTTCTTGTTTGATTCTGCTTCCGTATTTTTATTTCAACATGATATCAGAGCAGTTTGATTCTGATTTTTTGTTCTCAAAGATTTATTTTGCTCATGATCCATTCAAGTTTGAGAGTTCTAGGGTTTCTGTTGAAACTCTAATATTTGTACGGCTCAAGGCATCTCCAACATTGCTGCCTTCCAGGATCCACGCCACCACTAATCTCTGAACCTTCCACATTATATGTTGCCACCAACATGACATCGACGATTTCAACGCTGCAAACACATCTTCTCCGACATACAGTGGCACAACCTGATGGCTATCTCAAGCTACTGGAACACTAGCCAACTCCTTGCAGCGGCATCTAGGGTGCCGCACTTGGTTGGAAACTTACGTTAATCGAGATCAGGGATTTCCTCCCCATGCAGGTGATACAAGAAGAAGAAAAATGGTGCGCATCAAATCCTAGAGGCACATCACTCTGCATGAGCACCTCTACGAGCCTCCATCTTTGCCTATCGCCCTAAAATCTGGACACACGTAATGTGCTTTCCAAACCCCGTGTTACATGCTCTTTCTCTCTCTCGAACTACTTCTCCAAGCCCAGCGTGCCGCCTCTTCCTTTTCCACACGGTCGAAACCCCTCTAGGAGTAACTCACCTCGACATCTCCAGGAAACCTAGCCCTCATGCTAGAAGGGTCGTCAGAGGTTGGTAAAGGTCTCGCATCTGAACGTCGAAGAAGACTCATCTCCTGCCCCGCACAGCAACCTCTCCAGCGACGACGGATGTGGGTTCTCCATTCAGGGGAACCCTAGGCTTCATGGAAGAATGGGGGCCCAATACTCCTTAACATGGCCTAGGTTCTATTTAGAAAAATGAAGGGAGTGAGAGATAGGTTGTATTAAAAAATGTATTACCTTTTGGGCCCAACGAGTGGCAGGCCCATGACTCACAAAAAAAGGGATGTTGTGTATTGGGCCCAGTATGCAACTTATTTGAAGAAATAAAAGAGGAAGGGATAGGCCAAAGAGAAAACAAATCAGATTGTAAAAAAAGGAAGCTTTGGCTTATGAAAAAAGAGGAAGGAAAAGCCAAGAAAAAAGGAAGAAAAAATGCATGTTCTACATTGTTTCTCCCAACTTGGTCATCTATATTCTTATCCTGACAAGTAGGGAGAAAGGTGAGTGAGAGCGTGCAACATATTCTCCTACTTGAGATGTATCTACAGGATACTGCGTCCATCATTATCTACTCGTGCCCCCTCAATAAAAGCAATCTCTTCTCCAGGATCTCTCTATAAGCAAACCGATTCCAGGTCCTTATAAGAAAAATGGGAGAGACCATTCTCAAGGTTCATGTATGGGAGTGGCCCAACTCTCGAGATCTGCATAGGGGACGACAACTCTGCAGCGGGTGCCTATCCATGACATCAACTACTCCAGATGGACTTCTCTACATGGGACCGTCTCAGATTTCTACTGCCCATCCACATTTTGAAGACATACCGACACTCCATACTACTATTGCACATCGACCATCTTCCCTCGACTATTCCCCGCGTTGGACATCTTCTACAATGACTCTACTACATGCACGACTTGATCTTCACAAACATGTCCTCATGCGAGGTCTTCTCCCAGTAGTGACTACTCCAAGCGGGTCTCCTCCCATCTCTCTCCGATGTTGAGTGAAAACATTTTGTGGTATATTTTCTTTTGTTCTAAGTTGCAGCTTTTCTTAGCTCTAGCTTGAGGGAGAGTGTGAGTATATAATAGATGGGTATTTGGATCTCTCCATGATCCAATTACCCCCCTCTCTTGTTAAGTCACACAACATCTATAAGTGTGACTTCGGTCTGTCTATGAGGCAATACAAGGAGTCTACACCCCATGTATACCTTGAGAAATTACAATAGAATATCTAATCCTTTGAGGTTGTTCTACAGTGGTTCCATCCCATTCCTCTCAAAGTAGGGTTCCACGTAAAAATCTTGAGCGTTCTTGTTTCATATTTTTTTATTTTCTTGTTTGAATATACTTCCGCATTTTTTATTTCAACAAAGCCAAAAATCATAGTCTATGGAGTTTATATAACCACTCCCAATGCAAACGAATCTGGATATAAACTCCAAAAGAATCCAAACTGAATAAATAACTAGCTTTCTGTTTTTTCACCCTTGAGCCCCTAAGGAGAGGGGGGTCAAATTAGGACTTTGATTCTATTTCTGATAGAGGATATCGGATATCTCTAAAACCAATGAGTTAGTAATCAAGGCATATCTACAGTAAACATAACTTTAAGTCGTAGCTCAATAGATATGTAATAAACGATGAGTTCTCTTACCGCATATCGTCAAGAATGAAGTGGCACCTAACTTAATGTGCTTTGTGCCCTCATTGAAAACATGATTGGAGGCATTTGTGCCTAACTTTTTATCATAGTGCATCAAAGCGAGAGGGACAACAAAGAATCCAAGTTTCTCGAAAAGGTGATAAGCCGAGCCTTCCAAGTAGTTTCAGTTATAACCATATACCGAACTTCTGCCATTGAGTTTAGCAACCACTATTTCTTTTTTGTTATGCCAAGTAACTAGATTTCCACCGATAAGGATGGCATATCTAGCCGTAGACCTTTATTTTCAGAAGAACTAAGTATAAAAACCAGGATGCTCATTTTCGTCCCAAAATATGCCTAACCAGGTGAGTTACTAGTAAAAGCAGAAGAATATCATTCCAATGACTATACCTAGCTCGCTCCACAAATTGCCTGTCCACAAGGAATATATGGTCCAATAGGTAAGAAATAAAAGCATCTAATGATGGTAAGATATAAAAGCTTGCCAACTGGTCTCTTCTAATCATCGCAACCTTCGAAAAATACATCATATGGAGGACTAAGTCGTCGATGCTCAACCAGAATGGAAGAGGGTTTGCAGCAAATTAAACCAGACTCTTCAAGAATATCAAAATAATACTTGTGACGGGACAGTAAAAATTCCCTATAGTGTCTAGTAACCTTAAGCCTTGAAATGTAACTCAAGTGACCAAGATCATTGGTAACCTCCCCTTGCAAAAGAAATCCCTTCGTCTCTGGGATGCACAACCAAAGGTTGTTGCAAGGATAATATCATCAACAAATACATCTGAAATAACAAAACCAGTTTGTGGTTGCCAAACATAATGGTCATATGAAATCCTACTGAATCCCAGGGCATCGATCTATTAGGTAAGTCTATTAAATCAAGACAAAGTCCGTGTTTAAGATCATATGTTATTTTGAAGTCTTCAAATGCACTCCTCATCCAGCTATGTAACCATGTGACTGAGACATATAGATTTCCTCTTCTAAGTCACCATAAAGGAAGGCATGGTTTTAAGCATCAATGCCAATGTTCTTTTACCGAGTCTGGAAAAAGGCATGAAATCCCAGATTACTCTTGCTAGTTATTCATAAATGTATAAATAGCTCAAAGTTATTATCATTTCATATTCAAGATTGTTTTTTTTGATAAACGGTGGGATGGGCCGCCCCGAGAGGGCCATTCAAAAAATATATTAATAAAAACTATATGTTTACACCCGCCAGAAATCTAAAAGGGCCCCGGCATGCCCGAGTACATTTTCCGGATAGAACCTTGACCCCTCAAAAACCACACTATTTCTGTTCAGCCAGATGCACCAGATTGTCGCACAGATCTTCTGTCTTCCCAACTCAGAACCCAACCACTTCCTGCACGACTCCCAGAACCTTTCTTTGTTCCTGCAATCAAGGCCCGACATCGACAGACTTTGCCACACCTCAACAGAGCCAGGACATACGAAAAATAGGTGATCCACGTCTTCCTGCGAAGACCCACACCTGCCCCACAGATCTGTGTTCCCAGAGAAGAGCCTCGCTCTTCTTACCGCCGTCAGCACCCTCTCCCTTCTCAGGAGCCAAAGAAACACCTTTATCCTTGAAGGATCTTCCAGGACCATATCATCGCGTAATCTCTAGCCATCAAGGACTCCATATTGGGGGTATGCGCCGCTAACAAAGTATAAGCCTTCCGCACCGAAAAAAGACCATCCCTCCACACCCAGGAGTCCCGCCCCTCCGTCGGCCCCGCCCGATTGCATATCTGATCCGACAAACCCAGAAATTCCTCTGTCCTGCAGTCAGATAAGTCAGCAATAAAGGTAGGCGACCAGGAGCCACCCGACCACACCTCAGCGACACTGCTCTCCCTCTCCAAAACCAGTGCGAATAACCTTGGATATACGTCACAAAAAGCACCCCCATCCGCCCAATTGTCCTTCCAAAACTGAAAACTGCTACCATCACCAAGCAACGGACGCAAGTGGTTCCTCACATTCAGCAGGACCGAGCACACCCCCTTCCAAAAAGCAGATGAAGATCTCCCCCCCTGCACGGATCGTCAGGGAGGAAGAAACACCATAAATTGACCTCATCAAGGTGGAGCACAAATCCGCGGTAGGGCCCCAAATCCTAACAACCCACTTTGCCAACAACGCCCGATTCATCTCATCCAGCTTCAGAACACCTAAACCACCTTCCTTAGTCGGAGCAAAGATCGAAGACCAGTCTACCAAATGCAATCCTCTGTCCCCCCACGAAGAGGTCCATAAGAAACGACTCATCAGAGACTCCAACTTGGAACGTATGCCCACCGGCAGGGCCCTCGTAGACATGAGCACGACCGGAATGGCTAATAGAACCGTCCTAGTCAAAACCAAGCGCCCACCCTTAGAGAGAAACGCCGCCTTCCAGCCGGACAACTTTCTCTCCATCTTCTCCACCAATGGCAACCAATCAACCTGACGCAATCATCCCGTCAAAAGAGGCAGACCCAGATAAGTGATAGGCAGGAGCCTCAAAGGCGTGTCCAGAACCGCACCACAGGCCACAACATCCACATCCAATATATTAAAGGGTACAAAGGCTGACTTGGCACCATTCACCCTGAGGCCCGAGAGAACACCAAAAATATCAAGTACTGCCCGCACAACTCTGCTCTCCTCCACCCCACCCTCCATGAAGAACAGCGTGTCATCTGCGTACTACAGGAGAGGGATAGAAAGACCATCTCTGCAGTATCCTCTAAAAAAGTCGCCCGCCACCGCAACCCCAGCCATAACCGCCAACGCGTCTGCCGCCAAAACAAACAGCAACAGAGCCAGAGGGCACCCCTGCCGCACGCCTCTTTGCGGTTGGAAGAATCCGTCCTCCTGTTTCCCATTCACCAGAACCGACAACGAA
Organism: Ottelia alismoides; assembly: GCA_037367405.1. Classification (NCBI taxonomy): domain Eukaryota; kingdom Viridiplantae; phylum Streptophyta; class Magnoliopsida; order Alismatales; family Hydrocharitaceae; genus Ottelia; species Ottelia alismoides. The sequence goes on from JAZKJV010010473.1 coordinate 133,088, forward strand.
GTGGTAGTGACTCACCTTTTAATCCAGTCTATCCATTCATCCGGGAAACCACGACGAACCAGAGAAGCCTAAATGAACCTCCAACACACGCTGTCATACTCCTTTGAGAAGTCGACCTTCCAGAGGAATCCCCTAGTTCCCCTCCTCACCCAATCAGACACCGGTTCTGCCGCCATTACCACACCATCCAGAAGATGCCGCCCCGGAATAAAAGCAGACTGCATAGGAAGGATAAGGTCATCCAGAACAACCCGCAGACGGTTGGCCAACACCTTAGCAAGAATGAGGTAAACAACATTCGACAGAGCAATGGAACGAAAGTCCTCCACCCGCACGGCACCCTCCCTCTTTGGCAACAAGAATAGCAACGCTTTGTTAGCTTCTCCAGCCCTCTGTTCCCACCTCTGAACTTACAAAGCATGGCCATGACATCATCCTCCAGCACATCCCAAAACTCCCTATAGAAGGAGACAGGAAATCCATCAGGACCAGGAGAACCATCGGTATTCAGGTCGAACACAGCTTCACGGACCTCCATTCTCGTAAACTCCTTCACAAGTGCTCTCTGCCGCTCTCCGCTTAGAACTCTGACACCCCTCCCGGACCACGTAGCCCCAGTAGACGGTAAGCGTCTGCTGAAGTTCCGAAAGTGATCCACTAGTACCTTCCCAATCTCCTTATCGCCTAGCACCGTATCATCACCCGTCTTGAGCTCGTGAATCATATTACTTCTTCTCCTGCCACTCGCTACCGCATGAAAAAAGCGGGTGTTCACATCACCCTCTTTTATCCACTTCTGCCTGGATCGCTGGCGCCACTCTACCTCTCTCCTTCTGTCCTCATCCGCCACTACCCGGTACGTCGCATCCTGTATCAGGGCCTCGTCACTGGTCAGGAGGCGGGAGACCTCCACTCCGTCAAGCCTCGCAATTTCTGCCACAGCCACCTCTCGCCTCTCCCTTTTGTTCTTCGTCAACTCCTTCTTATGGACCATCAAATGATCCCGCAACAACTTCAGCTTCAGCGCCATCCGCTGCGCCGTCGAACCCTCCACATGAAGGGATCCCCAAAATTGAGAGACGAGATCCCGGAAGCCAGCATCCAGAAGCCACGATTTCTCGAATCGAAACATCGACCTAGGGATCACATCCCCTCCGAATCCCAGCAGATAAGCGTATGATCAGACCGCGACCTAGGAAGAGCCCGAGCAACAGCAAGGGGAAACCTCTCCAGCACCTCAACAGAGACCAGAAACCTGTCCAACCTCTATCTCGAAGACGCCCCCCGCCAAGTGTACTTCCTGTTGCCAACATCGACCACCTGCAATGCCAGCTGCCCCACACAATTCCCAAATCCGTCTGATTCCTGATATCTTCCACCACGATCCCCAGGCCGATCCGAGGCATACAACGTCACATTGAAGTCCCCGCCGACAATCCAGGGGGTGTTCGGGAATCTCCCCCTGGACGTCCGCAATTCCTCCCACAAAACATCACAGTGCCCACCTCCAGGCACCCCGTACACTGAAGTAACCAAAACTCCGCCATCCCCCGATCTGCGCTCAAGTAACACCGAAATAGATCTGGAAGCAACATACTCATCAGTCGCTGAGAACAACTCACCATCCCAAGCCAGAATCAAAACGCCAGTGCTGCCCACCGAGTCAATTGCTCTGAACTCCGACAGCTTGGAGCTGCTAACCGACCTCCAAATCACTGAAACGCATCTCACCAACTTTGACTCCTGCAAGAAGACCACGTATGCACCCCATGAACCTAAGAGCTCACATACTGCCCTTCTCTTCTCCCTGTCCCCCAACCCTCGCACGTTCCACGATACCATCTTCATTTGGACCCACTCGGAGGGTTTCTGCTGGGCAAGGATACCCCAAGACATTCCACAACCCGCACGTGAATGTCAGCCGGTGTGCCACACTGCTCCGAACTCTCATCTGCGCAAATTCTATCCCCCACCACGGGGGGACAAGAAGACTCAACTATCACTGCTTCACTGGAGAAAGAACTCTCTCCCTTGTCCTCCAGCTCACGTTCCAGCCACATTATGGCCTCTGGTTTCCTTCGTTTACGCGTGAACAACACGAGCGGGTCGCTCCGCACCCTCCTGCCATCAACTCCCAACGCCAAACGACGATCACGCCTCCTCCGCTCCGCCGCAATAATGCGCTGCACCGCCCTATGGCTCCTGGCTAAAGTAGTCGCACCTGGGACAATATCAAGGCCCTGCAGATCGCTACCTACTTGTGAGGTAGAACCGATCCCATCAGCCGCAACACAACGTCCCCCCCCCCAGGAAGGATGTAGCAGCCGCCCACCTTGCCACCCGCCGAAAAAACCACCGGGGCGAGAGAGGAACCCGTCGGTATGTCTTCTCCCATCATCACCGACGAAGCCCGACGAACTGGCAACCCAGATAGCACTGAAGACACCGAGCCCGGAGTCGCGACCCCATCGGCATTCGCCCCACCAGACCGCGAAGAATCCCCTCTCAGAGGACAGCCCCCATATGCGAGCATACCTTGCCCCGTCAACTTCATTTCGCCACCTGACGGTCCAGCGCCACGCGCCAAGTCTGCGGAGCCACCATCTGCCTGCACATCGGTCGCTTCTGGCTCCACCGCATGATTCCCATCATTTCCGCCAGGGGGCTAAGATTCACCCCCAGCCGAGCGGAAACCAAAAACAGGGGCCAAAACACGGGTCTCGGCTGAGCAGTCCATCGGGTCCCTACTCGGATCCGCTCGACCCGACTCCACCGCCAATCGGGCCAAAGTTGAAGAGCCATAATGTCCCCGCGCAATCAAAACGACCCTCGCAATCGCCGATTCGCCTCCCCACATGTGCAAATTGTGGCCCACCTCCGTTTCCGCCTCCTGCGGAATTGCAACCGTCGCCGGAGAAAAAGCCGCCACCGCCGGAGACTTCCGGACGCCACGCTCCTCACCCAAAACCAGGGGCGGCGCTTCCACCCGAGCGAGGCGAAGAGGGAACACCACCCTACCCACACAAAGCGCCTTCTTCGACGGGAGCTTGCATCCAACACCAACGATCGAAGCAATCACCGCCCAACCCTGCCCCGGGCGAAGCTCAGACTGGAGTATTGCCTCCACCTTGCCAAAATCGCCTAGCACCGACCGCACCGTTTCCAGGCTCCAACATCGAATAGGCAGCCCCTGTATCTCCACATACCATCTTCCCGAAGAGGGTAAAGCCCCGTCTTGCAGACGAGGTCATCGCCAGACCACAGACGGCGGGAACACCGAGCTCCCCTTGGCAAGGAACTCCCGAACCTCAGCATCTTCCACCCCCTTAATGCACAACATCTCATCAGAAAGCCAGACCGTGTCTTCACCGCAGCCCACCGAACGTCCGATCATAAGGGCCTCCATAATTGCCTTCAACTCCCCATTGGAACCTTCGGCTATGAGGATTCCATCAACTGGGTCCCGCTGTGAGTCTTCGGTCCCCATATCACTAGCACCCATCACTCCTTTCCCATGCCGACATGGGCTAATGACCGGGCAATCCCTGCGAATATGCCCTCGCGGCCACAATCGTAACACATCGGACGCTCCAACAAGCACGATCGCGCAAGGTGGCCCAGGCGACCACATCTGAAACACCGACGGCGCGCAAGGCGATCATACGAACCCTCAGACCCTGCCACCATACCAGCAGACCCCCACGCACGACCCGATCTCCCATCGCCCACTCTCTCCCCCCCCCCCCCCCGTATCACGGGGGTCCTTCCACTCGTCCCGCGTTCACGCCCTAGACCATCTGAATGCGGCCCAGGAGGTGGGGGAACCGTACGCCGATCGCCCGCTCCCTCACCCGAGACACCACGAGATGCGCTCTCCATCTCCCCCTTCCCTCTTTCCTTATTCAATATTGTTGGGAACACGAAAACATAAAATTACAACCACTTAACAAGCCCCTGCGATGATTAGACAAAATAATATTGACAAAATGATATTGATTCTAAAATTACTGAAGGTGAGAAATTGTATATAAGCATTTAAATTGTTCAGAATAATACACATAAAATCCATCCAAATTTCTATTTTATATAGAAAATGAATAGAAGTCATCTAATATGTGTGGTGTTTAGTGTTAATCATGTAGTCGAATTCACTCCTAACCAGATGACTAACAAGATGATGAGCATATCTTTTTCTTATCAAGAATCAAATAATTCAATTAATAATTATATCTTCAACCTCCTTATTGTCAAATCCTGATCTAAATAGATTATCATTGCTTCTAACTTGTTGCGTAACCTAAAAAGGTCGTGCATACATTAAATGATAAATTGAATCTAAGAATGTTGACAGCTTAAAAATAAGATTACATGCTCCTCTGAATTGAATAATCTAACTAAACGACTGGCACTAGATATGCTAAAGGATCTTATAAATTAAAGCTTTAAATTAGCCTAGCTAGTAAATAGAGCTTAAATAATCATAGTATATAAAATTAATAATGTAGTATAAGGGATTGTCATAATATTTTTAAACTAATAACTTATATGGACAAACATATAAAGGAGTAATTAGAGGAAAGAGATGACATGGAGTGGAATGCCCCTCATGTCTCATGATATTTGTATTGATATCAGTGGTGTGCTCCTTACACGAGCGATAGGCCGGCATCAAGCTAGTTCAGACCAATTTCTAGCCTTGTTCTGTAGTGCCTATTTAGCAGATGAATCTCTAAAAATATCACGATTTCTATAACTGAACTTGCTATATTCTGGAAGCTAATTCAGCCCAAATTCTAGCCTCGTTCCTTGGGCCGATGAGAACTCACTAATATGTAGTTTAATTCCTTTGAACCACCTCAAACCTTGAACCATGTTGAATGAGGACTCACAATCTAGTCCAATTTTGATCATCATTCGGAGATTACCCAGACACTATGAAAAAAAGTGTAATCTTATAGTCCTATAGGGGTACAAAGTAGTCAATGATCACACAGCATCCTAGCTCTTAAGTTGTATTTATTTCAATGCAGGAAAATCCTTCAAGATTCAGATGGATTAATATAGCATGGGATAAAGGTAAAAAAATCAAGCATAAGACAAGGCTTAAGGTTTTTCATCAGAATGAGGCAGTACAATAGAAGATATTAAACCTATTAAGCTCATGCAGGAATGTTAAAGGGAAATTATTATTTTTACTAGAGAAAGATTACATTAACCCACATTCCATACATGGAGCATAGCATGCAATTTGGAAAAGATCTTAGCAAGAATAATCAGCTAGAAAGAAAAATAAGCATGACAATGAAAGGTACCTCTTTTCTGTTGCAATCCTTCACAGTCAAGAGAAAAAAGGTTCAATCCAAACGAATTGCAAATGCAGGTGGACTGATGAAGAGCATCAAATGAAATCTAGGTCCTATAGTTAATGGCAATGGCAATTGTTGAATCTAAGATTCTGCTCACAGAATTATTAATAAATATGCCTATGAAACACTGGCACCATCCAGCACCGAAGAAACGTTAGTAGGACATTCACTGCCTCTAATAATTCTATTATATGTCACTTTGAAAGAATGAGATCCGTAGGGCCTAGTAAGCAGATGAATTGGCATTCGGATGTTATGTCTCCGACGAGTTTTCCCTCTTACAGAGATGCTAAAGCTCGCCTCACCCTCAAATTTGTCAAGGTCTAGCGAGATGTGTTTCCCACCATCTGAAGCTTGATTTTCAGTGTTGTTCACGATAACATCAAGCGTCTCTTTGTCTTTGGTTGAATCACAAGTAAACAGGACAGAATTTTCTTTGCCTTGAATCTCATTGTCAGTAGCAAACCCAATATCTAGAACTTCCAGTGTGTCTACACTTTTTACTTTCTCTTTTACTTCATCTTTATTCTCTGGAATGATACATGCCTCCTCAACCATATCTGCCTGGAGGTTGTCCTTTCTAGCAGAATCAGAAATAGGATGAATACTTGGTGGAACAAGAGAGAACTCTACAGGATGGCATACAGGCCATATTGTTCCAGGAACAAACTCTGATGCATTAGGATTCATGTTGCATTGCCATGCAAAATGGGTGGGGTGGTGAAACATGGCAGTTGTCATGGGAAAGCTAGTTGTGGGTACTGGTGGTGGTTGACTGTAAGGAGGAGGGTAGATAAAAGGTAGGGGATGCATGATGCCCCTTGGTCTAGGAGAAGAAGGATATGAATGATGAGGGGACGAGCAAATGGGAGCCATTGTTGGTATGACACCTGCAGCACCAGGATGAATGGTCACGGGCCAGGGCGCAACAGGCATAGGGCCACTTAAGGGAATAGGGCCACTTAAGGGAACACTAATGTTTGGAAGGGTGGGATTTCTCATCAATGTAGGGTAGGGATTGAAAGGTGCAGCCGAGGCAGATAACTTTCGAGATATGTCCCTTGGGTCACCCTGTATTCCTAAAGCAGGCTTGTTTTCATCAGAGTATGCCAACAAATTGATTTCATTTTCTCTGTGAAACTCATGACTTGGACTTCCATTATTCTGGGCCACAATGTCCTTGGATATAATCTTCTCAGGATTCCCTACTTCAGATGTATCTATGATTGGAGCAACTTCCAAAGGAATGTCAGATGCTTCTGCAGAAATAATATTACTATCTTCTTGAATGCAGTCTTGTAACATGTTTTCATTTGGAATAGTACTGGCATCTGAACCAATCTGAATGCAGATGTCTGTAAGAGGAGACACACTATCATCTGCAGACAGTCTCTCAGGTAAGATACTTGCATCTTTTACATCTTTTTTGTACTCTTGATGAAATTTAACATGGATATTACCAGATTCTGCTCCATCCTCAATAAATAAGCTGCTGTTTGACTGCAATGGAACATCCACACGTAACATCTCATCTAAACAAGCCCCGCTACCAGCATCTTCCTGGGCCACTTCTACAGGATGACTTTCATGCTTAACACATATGTCAGTAATAGCATCGGTAGTCTCAGGTACAGTATTATAATGACTTTCAACCTTCAGAACATCCCCAGCATCATCTCTGACCTCAGACAATGAGAAATTCTCATTGCTGCCCTCTTCAGCTAACGAACATTTCAGGGTGTTTACCTGTTGCAGCACAATCTCACTATCTCCGTAATTTTCTATTTTAAGCGATACAGATTCAGTTAAAATTCTTTCTGCCACTTGATCACCGTCAGCAGAGACATCATCTTTCGACCTTCTTATCTGAATTTTTGCAATAGTCCCTGGAGGTGCCAATGCCACATCCTTGTAAGATGGAGACCGGCCAAGAGTGGGAATTATACCAAGTCTTTTCGGATCAGAAACTTCACTGTTGTTACTGTCCGATACTAATAAAGCAAGGGGCTCCACTCTGGGGTTTACTACATCACTTCTCATGGAAGAATCGTCAATAGTCCCAGCATTGCTAGACGTCGGCATGGATTTGACTCTATAAGCCACAGTTTTTACAAGTTTTCTTGCATACCGGACACTAGGTGATGGAACTTTGTTATGTTGATTTTCTGCATAACTACCAGAAGTTGCAGGTCTCTTCTTGACCAAATAATATCGGCTATTAGCGTAAGTAAGCTTAGTTTTATGCTGTTCGCCTTCATCTGCGATTTTGTCATCCCTTTTTTGGTAAGCATATATTTTTCCCATATTTGCACGCCTTTGTCTAGGCTGTTGTCCTGCTGCACCAATTGACCTTGGTTTTTGAACAGGTTGCCACCCCTCCTCTGTTTCTACAATTGTCTCATCTCTAGAATCAGCAACAAGGCTGAGCAGCTTATCGGCCAACCCTTGAGAGATTTCACTTGTTTGCTTCTCTGCAGCAGGTGTATCCTCAGAAACGGACTTTCTCTCAATGATTTTGACTTCTTCAACATCAAAGCTTGACTCAGGTTCAAGGTTATCTTCATTAGACACACTTTCAAGAGATATATTCGTAGATGAACTGGAATCTGGAGGGCTCAAGTTCTGTGGCAATCGTACTTTAACCTGAAAATAAAAAAAAATTGTTTATTACAAATCCATGAAATTCATAGATGGAATTTCTTTTTTGAACATAAGATTTCATGAAACAATTGTGCTGCTAAATATATTTGGCTGGTCCAAATGCAATACTTTCAACAATGGTTTGATAAGATGGGACAAAAAGTTAAACATAGTTGTTTTAAGGAAGGGAAGTGATGATAGTTGTTTTATATGAAGGGAAATGATGCCGTATTAGTAAAAATTATGAAAGAGATATTTCAAACAGAAAAAAAACATGCATATAGGACTTCATATATTAGATGTTAGCATTTTGTTTCTCTATATAAAAAACGAAACTTTCAAGGTGAAACAAACCTCATCATTCACTGAGCAATTAATCATGTCAATATATAACTTTTGAAGTTTAAACATTGTATAAATAACTTTTCGGTAAGATAACCAGGTTCAGAAATTCAACAATTGAAATAATATTGCAAGGAAGAAATTCAAAACAAGAATTGGAAGCTTGATTTTGCACCTTTGCTGCCATAATTCTTCTCTTAGCAGCTTCGGCATCTTTTCCTTTGTTATCTTGACTAGGATTGATATAATCAAGCAGATCTGAAACGCTGTTAAGTGTAAAATGCATGTTATACATGTATGACAGAACAAACATAAATATAATTTAGCGCCATTTGGCATCGACGATATTCAACAATATAAATGATGCCAAAATGATGTCTTTTTTCCAGAAAAAAATATGAAAGCATAATAAACCACATAATAAGTAGATTTCAAGTTGGGTGTGCTTGCGCAAATAATTTGGAATAAAAAAATCATTTCTCAGTTTTAAACAGCTCTTTGGTTCAAAACAAATCCCCATCAATTACTGTAGCCTTAAGCAAAAGGATGTCTCTAATCGAAGAACCATGCAACGAAGCCCTCAAAATTGTTGATACAGTATTATCAAGAAATTGATACTAAACCAATATATACATAACAAGGGGGTGCCAGAAAATGAAAAGATGAATGCAGCTAGTGAATTTTGCTATCAAAAATGTTATTAACACAATCAGCTTACCTGAGGTGGCCCTTGCTTGCAATAGAAGCATCTGGCTTACGGGTTCCATTCTTAGCCGCTTCTTGCTGTTCAAAAGCCTTCGATTCAAAGTACTCAAGCCAAGCAGCAGCATCCTGTATGACCAATTAAGAAATTTTCAGTAAGATGACAGACTTGAGTGATGAAGTCAAGAAACCTCTATGTAGCAACAAAAGCGTACTTGAGTGCGCAAATCATCTGACCCAAGTTTTGCTTTAAGAATTTGCAAAGTTGTTTGTTCATGCTGAACACTCAGGGGATATGCTTCCATCAAGGACAGCGCAATAGCTATTGCATGGTAGCTTGCAGCAGTCTGTCAAGTAGTAAAATAAATACACAAAATAATCATTTTACAAAAGAACCCCAGGTCTGTGAGCATATGACAAGCTTTTGAAGATAATGCCATGTCAGGAAATGAATATGAAACGGAAACCTGAATATGGTCTGGACCAAGTAGCCTCTGGTTGCACTTGAGGGCTTTGTGAAGGTATCTTAGTGCTATATGAACATTTCCAAGGCCTTCCTCCATCATTGCCACATTTATGTATGTCGCAGCTGTGTTTGGATGAGATGGGCCACATGTCAAGTGCAATAAGTATAATGCTCTTTTGACATACCTGATTGAGATTATACAAAAAGTTAGAAACATTGAAAGTGACAATAAAAATAACCGCAAAGGACCAAGGATGAAAATTCAGATTAGTGCTTGTTGCCTCCACTTCAATTCAACTAACTACAAGTTTTGTTGAAATTCAAAAGTGAAAGCAAACAGAATGAGTAACATAACACTTCTGTGATTTTCTGTTCAAGATTACAGCATCATCAACATAAGAGCTAATGGATTTAATATCGTGATATATCACATGATATATATTATCGATGGATCTTGGGTACCAATACCACCATTGCTCTCCCTTTTCTCAGATATTGATTGATGTATCGCAATATACGGTCTCATATTGTCAACATTGAAGAAATCTGAAATTTTAGTGCCCTTTTTACACCATTTATATTGATATGACTGATATCCGTGCTTTCTCATTGATATCGCCAATGTTTCTTGTTGTCGCAGATTATAGATGTGAGAAAAGAAGCTTGGAAGGTAACTTTTGATTTTTTTTAACTTTTAAAAGTTGATTTATTAGAAATCTTGTATTACCACTCCTAGTATAAAGTATAAACACATTCAGACACAAACCCGACACGAATAAATAGCCAGATTTCTATATATATTTTAGGAGTAAATCTGCCCCCTTTTGATCCCCCTCCAAATAGCTCTAACCAAGCAACGAGATCCTCATTTTTGGATTGGGGTTTCGCCTTCACTTCTGACAAAGGAGATCATACATCCCTACAGCTGATCAAGGCATATCTATATGCATATTTCATTTAGGTTAGCATATTACAAGTTTCTACTTACTGTGTTAGTATCCTTGTAATGTAGATCCAACAAAGGACTCAGTGGTATTAATTATCGTTAGTTCAGGTAGAAATTTTGGCTCCTAATTTATTTAATGCATATTCTTTTGGGATTTTTACATCACAACCTCTATAAACTTTGCCAATTACGTGAGAACCCCCCTATATTCTTCATGTTTACTCAACAATCCCTGCAAACTTTGTCTGTCTTACACCACAACTGATGCAACATAGAATTGACCAATTATGATAAAATTTTGGGTCGATAAAAAAGTAATTTTCTTTTTTTATTATGAGTACTCTTTTCCTTTTTATTTTTTTGCCCCATCCCTCTTATAGAAAGAGGATGGACTGAGTCTCTTTATTTATTTAATTTATCTTGGTCTCTAGAGCTTTTAGTTATTTAATTTATCTCGATTCCTCCTTTTTAGTTATTTAATTCGTCTTGGTTCCAGAATCCTTGTCAGACCTTGATTTATTTATTTATTTATTTTTATCTCTCTCCTGACCTTTTCCTTGTTTAATTTAACCATGTCAGAGTTTGAAATGGCCAAAGGCAACCTTTCGTTTGTATCCAGCCTTGGCATTTCTTATCAGTCCCGGGCCCTCTAGACCCCTTTCATTCGTTTTTTTTCTATTTACCGTGAATCATCATTTAATTCGTGTTGTCTCATCACCACTGCATGTGAACCCCCCCCCCAAAACCCGATTGCATCAACGACCCCCACCGTCAAATTAACTTTTCTTGACTTAATCTTCTTTTTCCTCTCCCATTCCTTCTCCCCTCGCTTCTCCTTTATCTTCATCTCCCTTGCACATAAAAAAGGCCCATCGTGCCTACCGAACCCAGCATCTCGCCGACCCCACTAACTCCATCTGAAGCACTGCAACCACCGCACACCCTTATCTGTGACACCCTCCTCGATGACCGGCAACATCTTTGGTGAATCCTGGACCTCTACCTCCACCACCCTCTCCCCCTCCCTAAATCTGACCCCAGCCTCTTCAAGAACCCCATCGATGTCTTCCTATCGAAGCCTTCTGCTATCATCCCCCTGTTGCGCAACACCTTCTCCATGGGCAACCTCGTTGAATCCTCTCCTTGAGCCCAACACCAACTGTTAGAAAATCGGAAGCGGAAGCAATAACATGGATAAAGAAATAAAGAACAAGAAAGAACGCGGGATTTTACGTGGAACCCTACTCCGTGAGGAGCGGGATGAAACCACGGGAGAAGCCCTCAAAGGGGCGGATATTCTATTCCTTTTCTCAATGGATACAGGAGGTCTGGGGCTCCTTATATAGCCTCTCCAGAGCCTCCAAGTCCCACCGTTGGACGATGTGGGACTAAACACTGCATGGGGTAAATGGATCTTCTCCAGGATCCATTTACCCTGTTACAACTCAATAGGCGCACAACCATATACTCTAACACTCCCCCTCAAGCTGGAGCATGCAATGCTCAGCTTGGACAAACAGAAAGAAACTCAACTCAACGCTACAAGACACTACGGACAATATCAACTCAACGCGCACATTGCTGCAGTCGAGGACGTTGCTTCTCATGCCGTGCAGGTGAGGAGGACGAACGGGCTGGAGTGTGAGTCAACTGAAGACTCGGAATCTGACCGTTGAGTCTGAACTTGCGCCTGAAGTCTCCTCGTCGGAGAACTGGGTCTCTCCCATCTGGCTCAGAGAATGGTGCACTGCTCTGGTGTACCTATGATACCACATGAAAACCCTTGCCTTCAAGGGAATGGTCCTCTGCTCTGGAGTCCCTATGGCTCACATGAAAACTCTGGCCTGACAACAAGAATGTTGGGGACCTCGAACAATGATGGCAACATATGCTCATCTGACAATGACCGCACACTTGTGCGTGTCTGAAACTGGACTCGGAAGACAATCGTCGAGTCTGAAACCGTTGAATCTGTAGAGTCTGAAAATCTGAACTGGTCGGACGAATCTGATATCTCTGAAATCTGGAGAAGACCTGTGACTCTACACCATACTCCCCCTTTCTCCCATACTTGTCGGAAAACATGGATGTCGACCAAGTTGGGAGAAGACAACAATGATGGGGACAAAAACAAACACTTAGCCAATCACAACTTTTATCGGCTTTTCAAACATTCATCATCAATTCTTTTTAAGCATTTTTTTTAATAAGCCGTTTGATTTTTTTTATCGGCTTTTGCAATTTTTTTTTGAAAATGCGTACGACTTTTCTTTGTACGTGGCCTTTTTTTTTGGCGTACGGCTTTTTCAAATGTACGCGCCTTTTTTTTTCTTTTCCTTCCTTTTTTTTAACAAACATCAAACATACAAACCACTTGGCTTTTAACTCTCCTCTCTCTCTCTCTTTTAAAAACACATCTCACAGTCCCCCTCGTATATTTTTCTTTTCTCAGGGACCTTTAAATAAATAACCCCTTTTTTAATAATAAGAATGCAATCAGCCCCCTTTCTTTCCCAAAGAGCACGCGCCTAGGGTTCGCAAACTGGGAAACCATCTTTCGACCGTCTGCCGCCTGCCGCCTGGGCTCGCGCCTGCCTGGAGGCGGCTCGCGAGGGGAGCGCCGCCGCTCGGCGCCTGGTCTCGTGCCTGCCTGGATGTGCCTCGCGCGCAGGAGTTGATCGCCTGCTCGAGGTCGGGGCTTCTGTTGAACGCGGAGGGCCTGTATCTTGAATCAGGGGCCGACTGCCCTGTGCGGGAGACCAGGAGGGGATCGCTGGCCCCTTGCGCAGGGGCTGAAGATTGGAGAAGGAGCCGCTTTGGGGGCGCGATGCCGCTTGGAGCCACAGACGGGAGAGAGGCGACCTGTTGCTTGGGGCTGAAGAAGATGTGTGGTTCTGGAGGCGCATGATCACGTCGGGATCCATGCTGCAGGTTGTCTTGGATCAACGTATCCCTCAGGAGATGGAAACATTCGGGATTTCGAAGCAGATTGTGGTCTATGATCGCAAAGCGCTTGAAGACCATAACAGGTTGAACGCGTGCGGTTTTCTTCTTCTTGTTTTTCTCGCGCGCCACCACCATATGAGACTCGCGGCCTGGGTAACATGGCGCCGCCACGCAGTGTTAACCCCTCATGATCTGGGTACCCGTTAATCACACAATCGCACCATTATTCACATGAGACCGCATGAAGTTACCGAAAAGCAGGGAAAATTTTTCGCACGGCTAATTATCTACATGACATTCACATTCACAACATAACCACAAAGTAGAAGAGATACAATTGGCACCAAAATTCTTTTTCATTAATATTCATATCCATTTACAACTTGCACAAGCATCTTCCATATTACAACATATATCCCAAGTGATACAAAAGAGATAGCATATACATCCCCAACTAGACAAAAACTGAGACAAAGTACTTCATACCGTCTAGTGTAAACTCTGTCTCCAGGAAGCATGTATAGCTACTGAGTTGCAGGCCCTTTGCCTGCCATACGTGCAAGGAAGAAGAGGAGTCACTAACGTGAATACAAACCCGTATTTTAAAATAAATAACAAGTAAGTAAAGGTGCAAAAGAGAGCAAGTAGAAAGGTGGAATAAGCACATTTTGCCACTACTTGCATAAGTAAAAAGGGTTCTCAAATTGTTTGTAATGTGTTTCTAATGATTTCCCCAGAACCCAATATTTCCCACATAAGACATATTTATGTTGTAGTTGAATATTCATGAGTATATGAGTGTAGACATATATATCAATTTCTAGCAATTTTCAACTTTTGATCATAACCTCTCCAATTCTTTACTTCAATTGATTCAGATATAACTCCAGATGATGTAGATGTAGATATGAATGATCTAGATATAGAATCGCCAAGTCTGTTGGTGAAGAAAACTCAAGCGGTGAAGAAGCCTACAAATGGCTCTTCCGTCTCGCCCTCTAATTGGAAGCGCGGTCCAATAGAGGGATATGTCTATTCCCCAACTACGCCACTGAGACGGGTGAGAGAGATTCCCTACAAAAGTCGCTCTAGAAAACTGCCCGACTAGTACGGGCGGACGAGCTCGTACGTAAAAACTGAAAACCAAGGATCCCCCGCCTGGGTATCCTAAAAGACATGGTCAGCGGAACTGGTCTAAAGTCTGGATCCCAACGAGGCGTAAAAACACTGCGAGCTCGCGTAAAAACCGTGTAAAGACTGGGATCCTAGACCCGCGCATTAAGCGGTCGCTGCCCTAACTGGGCTTCCTATTCTCCCGCCCAGTTGAGGATCACCGCGCCCTCGCACGGTCAGGTGTAAAGATCACCATGACCGGCACTTTTAATTGTCATCGAATCTTATTACCCATCTAGGGTTGTTGATTATATAGTCATATCTTCATAGCTTATATATGATCTAAACTATCTTGTAAGGTTTATTCCCCTACTGGGCAAAATAGTAAAGATTGAAATCCTCAAATGTGAGCTATTAGCTACTAAACCCTTGATCCTCACCATGCTCATCAAAGTGTTATTTGAGCATCTACTTCATACCTTAATTTATAGAAAAAGGTAAGCGAGATATGCATATTTGGTAATATCTATTCTCATTAACTTTCATTGTTAATTCCTTTCTTTTCATGAGTTATCTCAAAGTGAAGGGTAATCATGGGTTGACATACAATCTGTCAGTGTAATATTTTGACACATAGGATCATGACAATTTCAGATAGGCTTATATAATATAGATTGAAACTTAAAAAAATATGTTGACTGTATGATGAATAATTAATTCAATAAAAAAAACTAGAGAAAGGACTTTGAGGGAAATGACCATAATGAGACTAAGTCTAAGTAGAATTTAGAGGTTTAATATTTAGAGGAATCATAAGACCCTACTAGATCAGCAACCTTGTATAATAATGAGTTTTGTTAGAAGAATGATTAACAATCTCTTTGTTCTTCCTTAAACTTTGATACAATATTGTTTATAGGACATTTACAACAATAAGTGATATACATATTGCTTAGTCTTTTTGCAAAATAAGACTTTCATTTTATTAGTCTATTGTAGATAGTGCAATCCAATAATGCTCTTATTATATCATAAGATTAAGATGTAATATAATTACAAACTTGGAAAGAAATTTGACTAAATTTTTGGTCATTCGTATTTCGTCAATCAACTAACAACAGAGACTTAAATTCTATATTTTAATTTTAAACTTTTTATGAAAGGTAAATTTCATTAATGGATGTGCTCTGTTTTAACAGAACTGATGCTTATTACTTTATTTAAAACTTACCTTAATAGTTTTAATTAAGATGATGATATTAACAAGTAAAATTAAAGACCAGAAGTTAATTTTTGTAGTAATATACCAAGTCACAAATTCCTGTATGTTTGTTCACAATCGTTTTAGCTAAATTCTTTAAAACTAATGCTCAGCTCATTTAGAAACTTCCACTGTCCCGGTATGCGCAGGTTTGTGTTCCGACACACATATAATGACCGATCCACTAATTGCTATAAACTACTTGCTCTTTCAAAGAAATAGGTCAGACCAACTGATTCAACACGAGTAGAACATTCAGAATTCTATGGCATCCCAGAAGTGTGTACACCTATGTGTATTTTTATAAACGATTAGATGTAGAGGACTTATTTACTGAGATTGTTAATAAAAAAATCTTAGATACAATAGAAGAGATTACACATATTTCTCTCTATTAAAAGAATATCACTTGATCTTAGAACTTGGGGCCTATTTCTGGTTACAGTAATTGTACTAATAAGAACAAGCTTTGGCCACTTCAATTGATTAAATACAAAACCACTCTGTCCAGAACCCGACTTTCAAAAGAAATGATTTGATTGAGAAGTTGAAATTTTTTTTAAGAGCAGAGAATTCCTAATTAGACCTAAAATTTATAGATTTGAGAGTTTATTTCATAAGATAAGATCCCAAGTTTCCAGCACAGGGAATTGTTGTATAAGATACACGTATGACAGCAAAGATGAGATGGGATTTGTACCTAAAAAAATGGTAGAATCAGATCTTGATGTTACATGCAAGGCAGAAAATTTGAAGTATCAGCTCCCTTGGAGTGGTTGAAAGTGAGTTGAGTTTGGGCAACAATTGATCTAAATGGTAACAGCAGCTGTCTTTCATGGAGCGGCAGTCATCGGGCTAGAGGAAGGTGGGGAGCAGCTGCAAAGCCTGCAATAGCAGCATGCAGCAGGAGGAGCACCCAATCTGGTTGTCGTTGGATGGAAACTTGAAAACCAAATGAAGGAAAAGGGGGTGGTATAAATAAGGAAGATGATGCCTCTTTTTGTGGACAAGTGGTGAAAAGGCAAAGCCATGTGGACTGATAATATAATAGGATCAACGGCTGTATTGTGTTGTTTTTTTTTTCTCCAGACTGTGTGTAGTGTAGCAGAATTTAAATATATATTTTTTTATATTCAAAAAATTTCTTTATTTGACATACTTAAAATCAATCGTACGCGCATCTCGGGCCTCCGTTTTCGACGCGAAGTATCTTGATTTGATCGTCTCTGGACGACGATCAAAATGAGTATAATATTGATATACTTTTGATCGAGTTTAGATGCTCAAGATTTTCGGATACTGGTTTTGTTTAAGGTTAAATTTTACGATTTAAAAATATCAAACGACCTCTGATTGACGAACGGTCGATTCCGTTGGTCTCGTGTCGTCGAATCGGATCTAATGACGGTTTCGGTTTGTTTTGCGGTTTCCGAATTTGCGTCGCAGCTTTTCACGGCACGCATTACGAAGGGACCGATTTTTGGTCGATTTCGTCCGAACGACTTTTGATTTATGATCAATTGGTCGTTTTAGGTTGTTTAGTATTGACCGACAACGTTTTTGGGTTCATTAGACCCAAAATCGGACGAGTTCGGTTTTGTTAGAATATGGACGTTACAAACATAAAAACCTCATAGGGAGTCTCGTCCTCGAGGCTCGAGTCAAGGTCATTAAATATCTTGTTGGGATTTTATATGTCCATAAAAACCTCAGGGTTTTGAACCCATAAAAACCTCAAAGAGAAAGCAAGCCATATATTTATCATGTATCTAATTACAAAAGCTTGTTTTGATGCTTACATTAGAAAAGCTGCGGGTATCGTGCCCGCATGTCGGATTCGGTCTCCCACGTCGCTTCTTCGACGCCGTGACGGTGCCACAAAACCTTGACCAATGAAATCTCTTTGCTGCGAAGCTTCTTCACAGCACGATCAAGTATCTGGACTGGCTTCTCCTCATAAGTCAGATCTGGCTCTACGTCGAGATTCTCGTAACTGATGATGTGTCGAGGGTCGTGGACATACTTCCTCAGATTGGATATGTGGAAAACATCATGAATAGCTGAAAGATGTGGAGGAAGGGCTACTCGGTATGCCACTTTCCCCACTCTAGCCAGAATCTCAAAAGGTCCAACATATCGCGGCGCCAACTTGCCACGAACCGAATCTCTGCACTCCTTTTATGGGAGATACTCGCAAAAATACCCAATCTCCAACCTATAATTGATAGGAATGTTATTAGTATGAGATTAAGTTGAACACATATATATCATAATTGAGTGGATAAGGAGAAAATAATTAGATTACCTGAAACTCTAAGTCTCTCCTCCGACGGTCTGCATAGCTCTTCTGGCGGCTCTGTGCCGTCAGAAGCCTCCGTCTCACAAGATCAACAGCTCTCGCGGTCTCCTCCAAGAGATCCACGGAATATAAAGCATGATCACCTACCTCGCGCCAACTGAGAGGTGTGAGGCATCTCCGCCCGTATAGGGCTTTGAATGGTGCCATGCCAATACTGGAGTGATAGCTGTTGTTGTACGTGAACTCCACTAACGGCAGATGGTCCTTCCAGGACCCTTTCCACTCCAAAGTGCATGCGCGAAGTAGATCCTCAAGCGTCTGAATGGTGCGCTCACTCTGACCGTCAGTCTGTGGATGATATGCAGAACTCATCTTCAGCTCTGTCTGTAGTGCTGACATGAACTGATGCCAATAATGAGATGTAAATCTCGAATCCCTGTCAGACACCACCTCTCGTGGTATACCATGCAGCCTGATAATGTTCTGCACATAGAGCTTGGCCAACTTGGATGGAGTGTAAGTCGTGTTGACAGGTATAAAATGGGCTGACTTGGTCAACCTATCAACAACGACCCAAATGGAATCATGGCCTCCTGGTGTCTTCGGCAATCCTGTGACAAAATCCATAGAAATGCTCTCCCACTTCCACTCAGGAATGGGGAGAGACTGCAGTAATCCTGGCGGTCTCCTGTGCTCAGCCTTGACCATCTGACAGGTCATGCATCTGCTAACATGTAGCGCCACATCGCGCTTTATTCCATCCCACCAGAAATGCCTACGCAAGTCACGGTACATCTTCGTACTGCCTGGATGGATAGATAACCGTGAACTGTGTGCCTCGTCCAGAATGTCTCTGCGAAGCTGCTCATCATTGGGTACAACAACACGTCCTGCCTTCCATAAAATAGACTCCATCACAACAAAGTCGTCAAATTCGTCCTTGACGGCGCGCATGTATCTATCTCGGATCCAAGGGTCTGTCTTCTGTCCATCTACAATACGATCCCAAAGACTGCTGTATCGTGGAGGCACAGCGGTAGAAATGGATGCGCTCTCCTGAGGATGCCAATCGGTCAAAGCAGCAAGCGTATCCCATGTATATAGCCAGTTCGCCGTACCATCAGCATGCGCTCTCCTGCTAAGTGCATCAGCCACCACGTTTCCCTTACCGGGATGGTAAGAGACCGTGCAATCATAATCCTTCAGCAGCTCGAGCCATCTGCGCTGTCTCATGTTCAACTCCTTCTGATCAAAGATGTACTTTAGGCTCTTGTGATCGGTGAAAATCTCGAAGTTCACCCCATATAGATAGTGGCGCCAGATCTTCAAGGCGAAGACAACTGCCGCCAACTCCAAGTCATGTGTGGGGTAGTTCCGCTCGTGCGGTCTCAACTGCCGTGATGCGTATGCAATCACCTGTCCTCTCTGCATCAACACTGCTCCTAGACCTTCTCCAGATGCATCTGTGTAGACTGCATAGTCCTGAGTGCCTGAAGGAAGAGCAAGAATAGGCGATGTAGTCAACTTCTCCTTCAGTGTCTGGAAGGCCTGCTCACATGAATCGTCTCAAATGAATGGAACTCCCTTCTGCGTCAACCGTGTAAGAGGGCGAACAATGCGTGAAAATCCGCTGACAAAGCGTCTGTAATAGCTCGCTAATCCGAGGAAGCTCCGAATCTGAGTGACTGTCTTGGGTTGCTCCCAAGACATAACTGCATCTATCTTCGCAGGATCAACCGCGATACCTGCTCCAGAAATGATGTGTCCCAAAAATGAGACCTGGGATAACCAGAACTCACACTTGCTCAACTTGGCATATAGCTTGTGCTCTCGCAATGTGTCTAAAACAATCCGTAGATCATTCGCATGATCCCATTCATTCCGTGAATAGATGAGCACATCATCGATGAACACCACTACAAACTTGTCCAAGTATGGACGGAAGATATGGTTCATCATATCCATGAAAGCCGCAGGTGCATTGGTGAGTCCAAACGGCATCACCACAAACTCGTAGTGTCCATAGTGAGTCCTGAAGGCTGTCTTCGGAATATCCGACTCGCGAATCCTCAGCTGATGGTAGCCTGAGCGAAGATCGATCTTCGAGAAAACTGAAGATCCCTGGAGCTGGTCAAACAAATCATCGATGCGAGGCAAAGGATAACGGTTCTTCACCGTTCTCTTGTTCAGCTGCATGTAATCGATGCACAGTCTCATGGATCCATCCTTCTTCTTGACAAATAGAACCGGAGCACCCCAAGGTGAAGTGCTCGGCCTCACGAATCCCAAGTCAAGCAACTCCTGCAACTGCACCTTCAGCTCCCTCAACTCGGCTGGTGCCATGCGATAAGGTGCCATAGAGATCGGTTGTGTATCTTGTAGCAATGTGATCTCGAACTCGATCTCTCTCTCAGGAGGTAGCCCTGGTAGCTCATCAGGAAAGACATCTGGATATTCTGATACTACTCGGACATCCTGTATCATCGGCTCCTGATCAGATACCTCCCGCACAAATGCAAGGTATGAATCACAACCCTGATCAACAAGTCGTTGGGCCCACAACACTGAAATATACTCCATGGTGGAGTCATGCAAAGTACCCTCAAAAGTGAACTCGGGTAGATCAGTAATCCTGAAGACAACGGTCTTCCTAAAGCAATCAACAAGTGCATGATGAGTGGATAACCAATCCATTCCCAATATCAAGTCGAACTCATCAAGCTGCAGAAGTAGACAATCTGCGATTATCTCGTGACCGCCAATCAGTATGGGCAAGTGCCTGACGATCAGTGAAATAATGAATCACTGGCCACCTGGCCCTCGGATGTGATATGGAGACGATAGCGTCTCTGCAACTCTATCTAAAGAAACAAGCAACCTCGAAGCAAGGAAAGAGTGTGTCGCGCCGGAATCGAATAAAACATGGAAAGGTCGGCCCAAGACTGAGACCATACCTTTCACCACAGTAGCCGCTGAACGTGCCTGCTCCTCAGTAACGGCATGTATCTGTCCCTGCCTGACTGATGCAGCACTAGAACCTGCCACACTCTGCGTCTGTCTCTGCTGTTGCCGCCTAAAGTTGGAGTTCCTGCCACGGAAATTCCCTGAACGTTGTGTCTGAGACTGTGACTGTGAAGGTTGTGGCTGAGGCTCGCCAGAAGCCTGTGGGCACTGTACTCGGTAATGTCCCCACTCATGACATCGATAGCATCTGACTGGCCTGGTAGGTAGAGTAGCTGTGCCTGTGCTCCGAACTGGTCCGGCTGGTGGTCGGTCTACTCGCTGCGACCCAGATGGTCGAGCGGAATCTGTGCCACGTCCGACAAGTGCTCCTCCTAGAGTAGTCGATGGAGATGAGCGAGCACTGCCAGAGAATGTCGAACCTGTAGGTCAGAACCGTCTGTCTGACCTCTGCTGCTGAAACGGTCGACGTATCGGTCCAAAAGATCGTCGCGGTCTAGGTGTTGCTCCAGACGAGCTCCCGAAACGTCTCCCCATGATGTCCTCGAACTTCTCCGCAGCATCGGTAGCCTCAGAGATAGAAGTGATGTGTAATCCTGCCAGCTTCTCCTGCATCTCCTCTCGCATGCCGCCAATGAACTTCTACAGATTCTCCTCTGGAAATGCGCCAGCTGCTCGTGTATGTCGTGACAGCTCTGTGTATCGGATAAAGTAATCTCTGGCGGTCATCTGCCCCTGACGAAGCTCTGCAAATAGTCGGCGCTGAGACTCCTTCCACTTCGCAGAAAAGAAGTGAGCTCTGAACTTCGTCTCGAAATCATCCCATGTAGGCTCTCGGCCTAACTCAGACACTACCGCATCCCACCATCTCTCGGCAAAATCTGTCAATGAATACTCCATGAAGGATAGCCACGTGTCTCGTGGCGCGCGAATCATCCTGAGCACCTTCGTCACCCGCTTCAGCCACTGCTCAGCAACATCTGGTGTACCTGTACCCTCAAACAAGGGTATGTTGGCGCGCTAGTAGGATGTGAAAATGGACTGGTGCCTGTGAATGGCGGAATACTCGTGTGCACCCTCGTCAGCAAAGTCAACAGGGTCCTGTTCCCTGTCTAAGTCCGCATCCTCCTCAGCTCCATGCTCTGGAATGTCCTCTAGTGGATCGTCAGGATGAGGCTGCTCCACCTCAACGGACTAGTGCTGGTCCTGTCGTATTCCATCCTGGGATGGATGGTACGTGAAATCTGACAGGTCCTCAAATCTCATCTCTATGTCCGTCTGCCTGTCAGCAATCTCAGTCTGCTGGGCCAATATCTGCTCCTGCTGGCCTCTCATAGCAGCCTGCTGCTGCTGAAGATCAGTAAGTGCGCTCAGTATGCGTGTCAGCTGATCAGAAGTATCCTGACCTGGTCGAGATGCCATGTCTCTGCATGAGAACCATAATTAGTCATAAAATGCCATAGACAGATACTTATCGTAAATGCTCTTCTCTTCTTGGGATATAATATGAAAATTAATGAACTTGGTGACATCTGTAGTTATTGAATATGAATGTCATATTTCCTTTCTCGAACTCACGACAAGTCGGAAGACTGTCGTTATTCGAGAACTTAATGCGATCGGAATTGAAATACTGCGAATGTGCGTATCGGGGTACCACTGCTCTGATACCAAACTGTTAACCCCTCAGGATCTGGGTACCCGTTAATCACACAATCGCACCATTATTCACATGAGACCACATGAAGTTACCGAAAAGCAGGGAAAATTTTTCGCGCGGCTAATTATCCACATGACATTCACATTCACAACATAACCACAAAGTAGAAGAGATACAATTGGCACCAAAATTCTTTTTCATTAATATTCATATCCATTTACAACTTGCACAAGCATCTTCCATATTACAACATATATCCCAAGTGATATAAAAGAGATAGCATATACATCCCCAACTAGACAAAAACTGAGACAAAGTACTTCATACCGTCTAGTGTAAACTCTGTCTCCAGGAAGCATGTATAGCTACTGAGCTGCAGGCCCTTTGCCTGTCATACGTGCAAGGAAGAAGAGGAGTCACTAACGTGAATACAAACCCGTATTTTAAAATAAATAACAAGTAAGTAAAGGTGCAAAAGAGAGCAAGTAGAAAGGTGGAATAAGCACATTTTGCCACTACTTGCATAAGTAAAAAGGGTTCTCAAATTGTTTGTAATGTGTTTCTAATGATTTCCCCAGAACCCAATATTTCCCACATAAGACATATTTATGTTGTAGTTGAATATTCATGAGTATATGAGTGTAGACATATATATCAATTTCTAGCAATTTTCAACTTTTGATCATAACCTCTCCAATTCTTGACTTCAATTGATTCAGATATAACTCCAGATGATGTAGATGTAGATATGAATGATCTAGATATAGAATCGCCAAGTCTGTTGGCGAAGAAAACTCAAGCGGTGAAGAAGCCTACAAATGGCTCTTCCGTCTCGCCCTCTAATTGGAAGCGCGGTCCAATAGAGGGATAGGTCTATTCCCCAACTACGCCACTGAGACGGGTGAGAGAGACTCCCTAAAAAAGTCGCTCTAGAAAACTACCCGACTAGTACGGGCGGACGAGCTCGTACGTAAAAACTGAAAACCAAGGATCCCCCGCCTGGGTATCCTAAAAGACAGGATCAGCGGAACTGGTCTAAAGTCTGGATCCCAACGAGGCGTAAAAACACCGCGAGCTCGCGTAAAAATCGTGTAAAAGACTGGGATCCTATACCCGCGCATTAAGCGGCCGCTGCCCTAACTGGGCTTCCTATTCTCCCGCTCAGTTGAGGATCACCGCGCCCTCGCACGGTCAGGTGTAAAGATCACCATGACCGGCACTTTTAATTGTCATCGAATCTTATTACCCATCTAGGGTTGTTGATTATATAGTCATATCTTCATAGCTTATATATGATCTAAAGTATCTTGTAAGGTTTATCCCCCTACTGGGCAAAATAGTAAAGACTGAAATCCTCAAATGTAAGCTATTAGCTACTAAACCCTTGATCCTCACCATGCTCATCAAAGTGTTATTTGAGCATCTACTTCATACCTTAATTTATAGAAAAAGGTAAGCGAGATATGCATATTTGGTAATATCTGTTCTCATTAACTTTCATTGTTAATTCCTTTCTTTTCATGAGTTATCTCAAAGTGAAGGGTAATCATGGCTTGACATACAATCTGTCAGTGTAATATTTTGACACATAGGATCATGACAATTTCAGATAGGCTTATATAATATAGATTGAAACTTAAAAAAATATGTTGACTGTATGATGAATAATCAATTCAATAAAAAAAACTAGAGAAAGGACTTTGAGGGAAATGACCATAATGAGACTAAGTCTAAGTAGAATTTAGAGGTTTAATATTTAGAGAAATCATAAGACCCTACTAGATCAGCAACCTTGTATAATAATGAGTTTTGTTAGAAGAATGATTAACAATCTCTTTGTTCTTCCTTAAACTTTGATACAATATTGTTTATAGGACATTTACAACAATAAGTGATATACATATTGGTTAGTCTTTTTGCAAATAAGACTTTCATTTTATTAGTCTATTGTAGATAGTGCAATCCAATAATGCTCTTATTATATCATAAGATTAAGATGTAATATAATTACAAACTTGGAAAGAAATTTGACTAAATTTTTGGTCATTCGTATTTCGTCAATCAACTAACAACAGAGACTTAAATTCTATATTTTAATTTTAAACTTTTTATGAAAGGTAAATTTCATTAATGAATGTGCTCTGTTTTAACAGAACTGATGCTTATTACTTTATTTAAAACTTACCTTAATAGTTTTAATTAAGATGATGATATTAACAAGTAAAATTAAAGACCAGAAGTTAATTTTTGTAGTAATATACCAAGTCACAAATTCCTGTATGTTTGTTCACAATCGTTTTAGCTAAATTCTTTAAAACTAATGCTCAGCTCATTTAGAAACTTCCACTGTCCCGGTATGCGCAGGTTTGTGATCCGACACACATATAATGATCGATCCACTAATTGCTATAAACTACTTGCTCTTTCAAAGAAATAGGTCAGACCAACTGATTCAACACGAGTAGAACATTCAGAATTCTATGGCATCCCAGAAGTGTGTACACCTATGTGTATTTTTATAAACGATTAGATGTAGAGGACTTATTTACTGAGATTGTTAATAAAATCATCTTAGATACAATAGAAGAGATTACACATATTTCTCTCTATTAAAAGAATATCACTTGATCTTAGAACTTGGGGCCTATTTCTGGTTACAGTAATTGTACTAATAAGAACAAGCTTTGGCCACTTCAATTGATTAAATACAAAACCACTCTGTCCAGAACCCGACTTTCAAAAGAAATGATTTGATTGAGAAATTGAAATTTTTTTTTAAGAGCAGAGAATTCCTACCTAAAATTTATAGATTTGAGAGTTTATTTCATAAGATAAGATCCCAAGTTTCCAGCACAGGGAATTGTTGTATAAGATACACGTATGGCAGCAAAGATGAGATGGTATTTGTACCTTAAAAAATGGTAGAATCAGATCTTGATGTTACATGCAAGGCAGAAAATTTGAAGTATCAGCTCCCTTGGAGTGGTTGAAAGTGAGTTGAGTTTGGGCAACAATTGATCTAAATGGTAACAACAGTTGTCTTTCATGGAGCGGCAGTCATCGGGCTTGAGGAAGGTGGGGAGCAGCTGCAAAGCCTGCAATAGGCTGCAGCATGCAGCAGGAGGAGCACCCAATCTGGTTGTCGTTGGATGGAAACTTGAAAACCAAATGAAGGAAAAGGGGGTGGTATAAATAAGGAAGATGATGCCTCTTTTTGTGGACAAGTGGTGAAAAGGCAAAGCCATGTGGACTGATAATATAAAAGGATCAACGGCTGGATTGTGTTGTTTTTTTTTTCTCCAGACTGTGTGTAGTGTAGCAGAATTTAAATATATATTTTTTTATATTCAAAAAATTTCTTTATTTGACATACTTAAAATCAATCGTACGCGCATATCGGGCCTCCGTTTTCGACGTGAAGTATCTTGATTTGATCGTCTCTGGACGACGATCAAAATGAGTATAATATTGATATACTTTTGATCGAGTTTAGATGCTCGAGATTTTCGGATACGGGTTTTGTTTAAGGTTAAATTTTACGATTTAAAAATATCAAACGACCTCCGATTGACGAACGGTCGATTCCGTTGGTCTCGTGTCGTCGAATCGGATCTAATGACGGTTTCGGTTTGTTTTGCGGTTTCCGAATTTGCGTCGCGGCTTTTCACGGCATGCATTACGAAGGGACCGATTTTTGGTCGATTTCGTCCGAACGACTTTTGATTTATGATCAATTGGTCGTTTTAGGTTGTTTAGTATTGACCGACAACGTTTTTGGGTTCATTAGACCCAAAATCGGAGGAGTTCGGTTTTGTTAGAATATGGACGTTACACGCAGGGGCTTGCGCGAAGCGCGCAAAGGGGAAACTCGCTTGGTGCGCGCGAGAAGGAGGTGCTGCGCCGGAAGAAGAGAGGGAGCGCCGCTGGTCTGGATCGTCGCCAGACGGTGGTGTGCGCATGGAGTCTGCGCAGCATGCCGCCATTGCCTGGAACTGAGCCCTGGATTAGGGCCTTTCGATACAGCTCTTAATGTGGGATTAGGGTTTCAAAGAAGAAACCCTAAAATACTCGAACTTGAACCATGATCTTGTTGCAGGACAGGGAATTTACTACAGAAATTAGGGTTCTAAAGACCCCCAAAAAAATTGCGAACATGAACTCCGAACAAATCTCGAATAAAAAATAAAGAACCAAAAACTCCTCGAGGATCGACCCGCTCTGATACCATGTTAGAAAATCGGAAGCGGGAGCAATAACATGGATAAAGAAATAAAGAACAAGAAAGAACGCGGGATTTTACGTGGAACCCTACTCCGTGAGGAGCGGGATGAAACCACGGGAGAAGCCCTCAAAGGGGCGGATATCCTATTCCTTTTCTCAATGGATACAGGAGGTCTGGGGCTCCTTATATAGCCTCTCCAGAGCCTCCAAGTCCCACCATTGGACGATGTGGGACTAAACACTGCATGGGGTAAATGGATCTTCTCCAGGATCCATTTCCCTGTTACAACTCAATAGGCACACAACCATATACTCTAACACCAACTATGCACACCCCAGAATTCGGGAACTATGGTGCTGGGATCGGTAATTACATCGATGGGGAGAAGGTTGGAGCTCCTCCAATTAAGAGCTATTCAGCTTCTGCCCCCGGGAAGTATTTGTTTAGCTCGTTGATTGATCTCACAGAGAAGTCGGCCATGGGGTGTTGGTGGAGTTGTGCTACCGAATGTGGATGTGGTAAGTATGGGGAATTCATAATTTCAAGTAGTTCTGGAGGGAGTGGTGGTGGTCTTAATTTCTAGTTTGAGGTACTTGAAGGGATTTGTGCTGCTAAAAATGGTAGCTTCAAGGTGCCACCACCTTCACCTCTGAAGACTTCCAATGCTGCCAATGCCAGTCTCAATCTGCTGGATAGTTTATTTTCACCATCGATAGATACTGGTTGGGATGCAGGTGGCAGAAGCCAACCGTTGTGGAGGCAAAAGATTGGAACCTAGGGGTGGCTTGAGGGAGGGGAGGAGGAGGATGAATCGAGGGGGGGGGGGGGGGGGAGGGTGGGCAGAGGTGGCTTGAGGGGGTTGGGGGTGGCGATGGATGGATGGAAAGGGAAATGTCATTAACTTATAAATTCGATAAAAAGAAGGGTAAATATATCATATTTTGATGGATTCCATCAACCTTAACGGCTAATGGACTCGAGTTAACCACATGGATCATGGTGTAAGAGTTAGTAAGTTTGTAAAAGTTGAGTAATTATAAATAATACATAGGTTATCGCGTAATTGGCAAAGTTCATAAGGGCCATAGTATAAAAATTCTAATTTTCTTTCGAATTTATGGTTAAATGTAATCAACTTTTTATTATACTCGTTTCTTTGTATGTTGTCTGCTATCACTCGAGCTATTGTATATATGTAGTATGCAATGTAATCAAGGTTGCAGAAATTGGTAGTCGGTACTCGATCGTGGGGTCACTGACTAAGGATTAATCGACAGTCGGGCAAGTAATCGGATTTAGTCAGCCACTAGTTAGTTTTGGAATTTTTTTAATTATTTTAAATATATAAATCATTTTTATTCATATATTCTTATATCTTTGCATAGATTTGTACATTTTCTATACTATCATAATGAAACAAAAGAAATAATTGACTTTAAACAAAACATTAAGCATATTAAAATAAGTTTGTTTTTAAAAAAAATAAAAAAAACTCTATGTAAAAATCGGTCGAGTAGTCGGCCCGATTAGTCGGGTTGACTGACTAATTGCCGACTAGGCTTAGTCAAGTCGGCTACCCCCCCCCTCCGACTCAACTAGTCGGACCGACTAGCCGGCTGACTTTTACAACAGTGGATGTAATGTACTATTAACATGCTTAATACACCTCCTTTGTATCTATAAGAGTGCATTTGCATGTTACTTGTTCATCTACGAATTAAAATAACTACTTATTCATCTACGAACAATAAAAACCTTAATTTGTGTGAAAATCATTATTTCAAACCACATTTGAGATTTTCATTGATATTTGCCATATCCCAATATCTCATACGAGATCATTATCTCAAACCTGATCAAAATACAACTCTACTTACAAAGATCAGATCATTCCATAATTTGCCAACAATGTTTAAAAGGGTTCCCTGGGACGCCAACAAAAACAAGCATCATATTTTCCCCAAGTATCAGTACAAACATCAACTTTATCTGATTTGCTCTATACAAAGCTCACAGTGAATTAATATACATCTCAAGCTCGTGCAGCTTAGTAATTCTGAACTCCGAAGAAGGTGACCAATAGTGGGTGTTCAGAATAGACAAAACCTTCGCATAAAAAGAAAGAATAGGCAAAAAACAATGACAAAAAGAGCAACCTAAAAATCTTACTTTAAGGCCAACTCTGTGTGCTGAAGTCTATAGTAAAAAACAGCAAGATCCCCATAACTCTTCATTGTATCCGGATGATCAAGACCGAGCTCCCTCTCATTAATATCCAGTGCCTTTTGCTGATAAATTGTGGCCTGTAAGATAAAGGATAAGCAAAGTTTGAGAAATGATCATTACAACAACATGCACGCATAACACATAAAAAAGGAAGCAAACACAAGTCACGCGATGGAATACTTGCTCACTCAACATAGGCATCATTATCTGAGTATGAAACTAGTATGCATGATTCACATTCCAAATTAGCATTATGTTATTATACACTAAAATCAGATCATCGACAGTTTACTAGAAAGTAAAGAAAATTTGACGCTGAAATACCGCAATTAAAAAGGCAAAAAGAAATAAAAAAGTATA
Source organism: Ottelia alismoides (assembly GCA_037367405.1). Taxonomy (NCBI): domain Eukaryota; kingdom Viridiplantae; phylum Streptophyta; class Magnoliopsida; order Alismatales; family Hydrocharitaceae; genus Ottelia; species Ottelia alismoides. The sequence continues at coordinate 162,598 of JAZKJV010010473.1, forward strand.
CATCCGCTTTTTAGAGAGGACAAACTAATGAGACATAAATCATCGAGAAGTGATAGACCTGATTAAAGTCTCCGGTGTGGTACAGCACGACGGCAAGAAGACTATATGCTCCGGCTGTCATCCGATGGTAAGGACCACATACTGCGATAAGCTTTGCTAGAGCCTGATAAATTGTTGCAGATGAATGCACAGCTCATTTTAATCGGGAATAAGTATTCAAAATATAAATTAAACCTTGGAGCCATAGTTGACTGCATCCTCAAGTTTTCCCTTGTCAAGAGCAGTCTTTGAAGATTCCAAAAGTTGCCGTCCATCAGCAGACGAGCATGCAACTTGCTGAGATAAATTAGAAAGGGCAGAAATGTTTGCATCTCTATATTAAGTTGTATTTTCCTGTGAAATACATGTTGTGGTGCAGGAATGGACTCTCTCACCTTATGTACAGGTATCAGGCTGATAACATCATTTCTTTGAAAAGGTGCCGGAGAATCCATGTCATAATCTTTTGCAGCTAGCTCTATACCGACCTGGAAAAGCAGAACTGGTTTTAGTGAACATCTCAGAGTTTTTCATCTATAAATACCACATTGATACCTTGTGACAAAGCCCCCTTAGAAGAGCAAACTTCCGTATATCGTGATAATTTGCATCTGTCAGTTCCCATTCATATCTTTTTTTCAAGAAAGTTTTCAGCCATCTCCACACAATAATATGCACATTTGGTGACTCTGGTGCATTTCCAGCTTCACTAACACCAAGTGTTATGTTAAGTGCCTCAGCAATAAATTCAGCCAAATCACCCTTATAAAGGGAGAAAGCAATAACAGATCGAACGATATGCTTGAAAGCTCTGACAACCATCTCATGGATGCATAGAGACTGGACATGTGGCAGTTTTTCCGAAAGCTTAACCTGATATAAGAGAAAATAAATCATGCGTGATTTTCAAACCCAATTCAAAATTGGAAATATTCTTACCAGAGAGACAAAGACGAGAACACCACAGACATTGGATACTTACAACTCTTCCAAGAGATCGCATTTGCAGTCCACGTGTATGCATGAAGTCGGTAAGAGTCCTGCCATCAACTGGAGACAGTTCCAGGGAACCAAAATCGGCAACCTGTACATACATATCTATATTTTGTAAAGATTGCCCCAAAACATCATAAGCGTACACAAAAAAGAACCATCATCCAAGATTCCAAACTCACCAATTTGGGCAGTGCAACTTCATCATAATATTTCTGAGCCATCTCAATTAACTCTGGTAGAGACTGCCAAAGCAAATTACACTGAGCATATCCATTTTATCAAGAAAATTACATGCAAATTTTCATAGAAGTAATGTAACAATGGAATTGATTATTCATATATTATTCTACCTGTGCAACTTTCATTTGCACTCATTATCACCACAATCTTCTGATACCGTTACTTTAAATAAGTTTTTGTACCATTTGCCATCACAAAAAACATCAACCATAACTACCAATCCTCTTCCCAATATGCATATGTGCACTCATTTCCTTAATAAAGGAAGGATTATAGAAAGAAAGAAAAGACATTTTGAAACATCCCAAATTTATTTAAAAGTGTTATGCTCTATTCTTTATTTCAATTCACAAATGTCAAATTTATAACTTGGCAATTTTGAAGAGACAACCATTGTGTAACTTTTTTTAGAAAGAAAAAGGCGGACATCCAAAATAGAGCACTTATTTTAATCACCAAAATTAAACGCGTCATCACTCATAAAGAGACATGGTGTGAGTAACCACAACTTCCACAGAATCTCTCTTGACCAACGACATCTCTGTATCTAACTAGCCAATGTGTCCAAATGATAGTTGTAGAGAATATTATGTAGTCGGTGTATCATTTTCTCTATTTTTATTTTCCCGATAACCTCTTATGTAATTTACCCACGGGTCCTCTCTTTATAAGAGAGTCTATGGTTCTATGGAATAAACAGATTGCTCATTTCCACCAACATGGTATCAGAGCCAAAACCCTAACCCTAAAACCCTACCACTGCCACCGCCGCCGCCACTCCGCTCCTCCCCTTCTCCCGCCGTCGTCGCCACCGTCGCCCCCCCCCCTCATCGACAGCCCTCCACCGTCGGCTCTCTGCCGCCGGCCCCCTCTCCAACGTACGGGACCTCCACCGCCGGGTCCCCTCCCCTTCACCATCGACGCCCCTTCTTCCGTCGGCCTCTCTCTCTCCATGGATTTGAGTGCGTAAAGTCTACATATGCACTCAAATCTTATCAAGTTTATGTAGACAATTGTTTCTCGTCTACAATCCCTAGTTCTTCGTCTCCGATGACATGTCAGAAAACAAAGTCGATATGCCCTCCATAGGCGCATTCAAAGGTCCAGCACCAATAGTCAAGATGGATGGGATGAACTATGAGCTCTGGGCGATGCAGTTCATGAGTCTCATGAAGTCAAACGGTAAGAAGTATATTCTTACCGAGGAAAAGCCAGCAGAGAAGACTGGGATCTATGCCTCCTGGGGGGCTGATGATTTATATGCCAAGGTTTGGCTGTCAGGCACGTTGTCGATGGAGATTGCCAATGATGTCCTCCATCAACCCACCGCTAAAGCGATGTGGAATATACTGGCCGCCACATATTCACAGGTGCGGAATGAGACCAAGATGTTACAGCTCCAGCATGACATTTTCACGATGAAGCAGAATAGGTGGCCGCTTCACTCTTTGTATACATCCCTGAGGGGGATGTTTGAGAAACTCTATCGCATTATACCCCTGACGGCTAACCCTGAGCAGCAGAAGACCTTCCGGAATGCTACCATGGTAGGGGTACTGCTAGCAGCACTTGATCCTGAGTATGAGGCAGTCCGATCTCAGATACTTGCCGATGCTACCATTCCTCCTATGGAGGAAGTTTACCGGAGGCTTAGCTGCATCTCTGTTCCTTCCAGCACTTCTACTCCACCACCTTCGGCGATGGTTGTATCGCGAGGGAGAGGTGATCAGTCTTCCTTTCGTGGACGTGAACCTCGTGGCCGAGGATGTCGTTTTCGCCAACCATGCACTTTCTGCCATGGCACAGGTCACTCCGAGGATACATGCTATTCTAAGCATGGGTTTCCAACAACGACGCGAGTAGCTGAGCATGTTACATCTCCTTCGGCATTCACTTCAGATCACCGGTTTGAGGAGCTTGTGGCGCGATTGCGTGATATTATGCCTCAACCATCTACAGATTCTCCAGGAGGATCTTCAGATATTGTTGCTTCAGCATCTGCCAGTACTTCTGCCGCTGCCAGTACCTCAGGTAGTGCTTCTGCTTTTACATCCTGTCATGATCTCTCAGATTGGATTATGGACTCCGACGCAACCCATCATCTCTGCCGCGATAGAGATAGACTTAGGTCATACAAAGACATTCCACCTGGACGCTCAGTGCTCATAGCTGATGGGACTCATTCCCCCATCGTTGGACAGGGGGAGATTACCTTGTCACCGCCCATGAATTTACAGAATGTTCTATATGCTCCTGAGTTTTCCATGAATCTACTGTCTATTAGTCAGATTACGAAGGATTTGCACTGTCGCGCTATATTTGACCCATCTTCTCTTATTTTTCAGGACATACAAACGGGCAGGGTGATTGGTTGTGGCTCTAAGCAGAATGGTCTCTATCGTCTGGTCCGGAATTCATATGTTGGCGTCTCTTTCTACTCAGCCGGATCAGTCTCTCCGTACACCTGGCATCTATGCTTTGCCTTTGGTCACCTCCTGCTTCAAAAGACGTGTCATCTCTTGCCTCAGATTTCTCCAAGTTTGTCGTTTCGATGTGAAGCCTGTCAGTTGGGAAAGCATCATCGAGCTAGCTTCCTTAGTCGTCAGTGTCGGAGCAGTAGCTCTCCTTTTGAATTATTTCATGTTGATATTTAGGATCCGAGTCGTGTTCCTGATCATCAGGGACACAGGTTCTATCTTGTAGTAGTTGATGACTTTTCTCGTGTATCGTGGGTATTTATTTTAAAGAATAAATCTGAAGCAGGGGATGTTATTAGAAATCTTATCATTGAAGTGCAGAATGTTTTTCCTCTTCTGTCAAATATGTTCGTACAGATAATGCGTTGGAATTCTGCACTCGCTCTCTCTCCCATTTCTTTTCGTCCAAAGGTATTATTTATCAAATCACCTGTGCTAACACATACAGAATGGAGTGGCAGAGCGAAAACATCGTCATCTTCTTAATATTACTCGAACCTTGCTTATCCAGAGTTGTACGCCTATCACCTTTTGAGGGGATGTTGTTCTTACGGCCTGCTACCTTGTCAATCGTATGCCGTCCTCTGTACTCAGTGAGAAAATTCCTCTTTTTGTTATTTTTCCAGAGAAGGAATTGTTTTCTCTTACCCCTCGTGTCTTTGGTGTTGTTGCTTTTGTTCACCACTTGTCTCATGGACTTGACAAACTCTTACCTAGAGCTGTCAAGTGTGTCTTTGTGGGTTACTCTCGAACTCAGAAGGGTTACCATTATTATGACCCTATAAACAGAAAATATTTTGTCAGTGCTGATGTTACATTTTTTGAGTCCGTTATGTACTCCCCTGCAGGTGACAGGTTGGCATCTTCCACATCTAATGATGACATCAATGTTCCTCCTCCTCCTAGCCTGAGTCCACCTTTGTCCATTCCTGTCCCGGTTGTCACGCCGCCGCCACCATCACCACCACCACAACCGCCTATCCTGCCATTACCTAAATTCTATACACGTCGGTCAGGTCCTGCTCAGGCGGCACGTCAATCATCTATCACGCCTCAGGTATGTTCAGATGCGATTACTAACGATGGGTCAGATAGTGTGCATGTGCAGGATTCTTCTTTGCAGGAGGAGTGTGCACCATCGAGTACAGTGGATGATGATCTTGATGTCCCTATTGCTATTAAGAAGCAGAAACGGACTTGCGTGTCTTATCCCCTTGCTTCCCAGGTTTCCTTTCACCGTCTCACAAGAGACTTCCAGAGATATGCCGCGGCTTTGTCTTCTGTGGAGATACCACGAAATTATCAGGATGCTATGAAAATTGATTGCTGGTGGTTGGCTATGGAAGAAGAAATGGCTGCTTTACAGTCCGGGGGTACATGGAGCTTGGTTACTGCTCCATCCGGCGCATCTATTGTTAGCTGCAAATGGGTACTTACAGCGAAGTACCACGTAGATGGGAGCCTTGACCGGTACAAGGCACAACTAGTGGCAAGAGGCTTTACTCAAACATATGGTGTGGACTATTTGGATAAAGTCTCTCCAGTGGCTCGTCACTCTACTCTTCGCATTCTTCTATCTGTTGCTGTGGTATGTGATTGGTCCATATCTCAACTTGATGTCAAGAATGCATTCTTGTATGGTGATTTGTAGGAAGAAGTCTACATGCAGCAGCCACCGGGGTTTGCTGCTGAGGGGGAGAATCATATGGTGTGTAGACTTCATAAGGCAATATATGGCCTTAAACAGAGCCCAAGGGCATAGTTCCAGAAGCTTTCCCACATATTGAACGACATGGATTCAAAAGATCAAATGCGGATCACTCGTTGTTCATTCAGAAGACTTCTAGAGGTATAGTTGTCATCATGGTATATGTTGATGATATTCTGGTTACATGAGATGATGCTCAGGGGATAGAGATGGCAAAAGCATTTTTGGGCCATTAGTTTGTCACGAAGGATCTTAGTACCCTACGATATTTTCTGGGGCTGGAGTTTGCCAGGAGTGCACATGGTCTGGTGATGACCCAAAGGAAATATATTACAGATTTGCTGGCTGAAACGGGCATGGTTGGATGTAGACCATCGAGCACTCCTATGGATCCAAATATGAAATTATATGACAACGATACTGAAGAGGTGGACGGGAGAAGATATAGAGAGATGGTGGATAAGCTTCTTTACATCACTATAACTCGACCCGATATTGCTTTTGCAGTAAGTCGAGTGAGTCAATTCATGGAGCAACCAAGACAGGTACATATGGATGCTATATACATGATACTAAGATATCTAAAGTCTTCTCCGGGCTCAGGATTGCTGTTTAGAAAGAACACAGATTTATCTATTTCGGCTTGTGCAGATGCAGACTATGCAGGATGTCCTAAGGATCGTAAGTCTACTTCAGGCTTTGCAGTTTTTGTGGGTAGCTCTCTGGTTTCTTGGAAAAGTAAGAAACAAACTGTTGTGGCGAGATCTAGTGCGGAATCTGAATATAGGGCCATGGCACAAGCAAGCACGGAGATGATGTGGGTTCGAGCTGTACTAGAAGACTTGCATATAGATGTACCTCTGGTCCTCTACCCATGCATCTACAGTGTGACAATCAAGCTGCTTTGTTCATTGCCAACATATTGAGGTAGACTGCCACTACACTAGAGATATGATCCAGAAGGGCTTGATTTCTACTTCACATGTTAGTTCAGAGGAGCAGACTGCCGATATTTTCACCAAGCCATTGCTCAGAGGACCTTTCCAGAGATGTTCTTCCAAGCTGAGCATGATTGATATCTATGCTCCATCTTGAGGGGGAATGTAGAGAATATTATGTAGTCGGTGTATTATTTTCTCTATTTTTATTTTTCCGATAACCTCTTATGTAATTTACCAATGGATCCACTCTATATAAGAGAGCCTAGGGTTCCATGGAATAAACAGATTGCTCATTTCCACCAACAATAACCAAAGCCTTCAACACTGTCCACGTGATATCAGAAAGTCACAGCATCGAGGGAGCTCTACAACTTCTCTACATATGTAAAATTCACCCAATCCAGAACAACACTCAGCCATGTCTCCTTTTCCAAGTCACGTGAAAAGAATAAATGCTCCATATTTTCTTGTTCTCCAGAGCAAAACGAGCAAGATACATAAAACCAACGAAGAGCTTACTCCTATGTACCTTCCTCATCACCCTTCTTTTCGCAGCAGTCACATGATAATCTTTTCTTAAGAAGGCCTTGCAATCCCATAACAAACTACAATTTGTTTAAAAAAACTACAATTCCTTGCACAATTTTCTAGATCACGGACTAAAGGAATAAACAAAGCTCCCTTAGGCCTTGTTCGTTTGGGTCATAAGGAGGAATGGAATAAGGGGAATAAGCCCCCAACACGCTTCCCCGTGGTACGACTATTCCTCATTATTTCATCTTATTTCACTCTTATTCCTATCTTTATCCCACCTTACCTACCTTTATTTCACCTTATTCTCCTTATTCTTATCCTCCAGCCGAACGGAGAATAGACCCTTATTCCCCTTATTCCCCATCCTTATTCCTGCTTATTCTCCTACCGAACGGGCCCTTAGAGAGAAGTCTCCATCACACCACACGCAATGGTCACAACAATCAAATGGGCCCTCCAATGAAGTTCATAGGATCTGTAAGACCTAAGAAATTATGCACGCAGCTCAGAGACAAACCCTAAAAGTAGCCGCCCAAACTCCAATATACTACATTGTCACATTTGCATTATGGTAGCTAGTCAAAGCAAAAAAGCCTAGGGAAAATATCACAAGATCATCTTTCGAACCAGTCATTAGTTGGAACAATGTGCAAAATTCCAAAGAATCAATCAGAGGAAAGGAATCGCATCAGGAACAACCGAGAAGATGCGACTCCAAAATTCGATTGTGACTGAAAAGACCACACAAACACATGTATGTTAGACGAAGTGACACAAATACATCTCAAAAACAGCAGAGCAAATCACCACTTTTCGCAAATTCTCTTCCCTCACTTCAAGAGAAGAGCATCGTTATCTCCTTTAACTTAAACATTTCAAAGCTCCCATCTTCAAAGGCTGTGTCACCAACCCTATATCCATGAGCAAAACATCAAGCATATACTGGCCAAAATTCAACTAAAAGAAACATCTCATAATAAACTCAAGACGTGTCTACATCAACGGAAAAATATACATTGACATGTAGAACACATGAATGGCTAACATGGTCGATTTGAGAAGTACCCGTCTCCCACCCCTTGACATGCACCTCGTTTTCCACCCACCAAATTCTGCTCCATCTTTTCTGACAAAGGTAACCAGTCAATATGCATAAGCTTGCCTCAAAGGAGTGGCAACCCTAAGTAGGTGAGTGGCAACCTCCGATGCGACGTACCCAAAAACTAGCCATGCTCTGCAACCAACTCCTTAGGCATGCCAAAGGAAATAAAATCAGACTTCTCCCTCTTTACCATGAGACAAGATAGCAGAGAACCACTTTGATTCTGTAACACCCCTAGACGAACAATAGAATATTATCAGCATGTTGCAACACCGAAATAGAAAGCAAATATGCATTGCACCTACATCGATGGAAATAATGTAATTCTTTCTCTATTTCCCATTGGCCATAACGTGAAAAAATATCGTCTTTGTATTGTCCTCCTTCAACCATGTACCTATTTACCATTGTCTCTATTATAAGTCACGCTTTTTAATCTCCTTTGTACTATATTTTGGTGCATCCTCTCCTTAATTAGCTCATCACTCTCAAGAGCCATGGAAACCTATGCATGATCAAGCCTATCAATCCAATCTGAGTGACCCTCCTATGCAATCTCCATAGTGGAGTTCATTTATGTAAATCTAATTCATGCCTCAATGCAACTAGGTTGAAAAAAGCCTAAACATAGATGATCCCTCAGCATGCTTGGTCAACCAGAGCTCGACAACCAAATTTAAAGCTCGCCTCCATCAATCAAGATCGTTCATACTTGATAGGAGGGGCACAAGCTCTCCACCGGCTCTCATACCATAGGTATATAATTTCATTGCATCTTAGACAAGGCATTCATTAAATCTATTTGAAACTACTGTAACATCTCTAGTAAGAGAAAAAAAGTGGCCTATGCACGATCTCAAGGAAGAATTTCTTTATGTATATGTTGTTAGAGTACATGTAAGATGGGTAAATGGATACTTCCAAGATCCATTTATCACATCTAAGAGCTCAGTCTCACATCTATCGGTGGTAGGACTTGGAGGCTTTGTAGAGGCTATATAAGAATCCCCAGACCTCCTGCATCAGATGAGAAAATTGCAATGCATAAATCAGCCCTTTGAGGCGTTCTCCCGTGGTATCATCCTGCTCCTTAGGGAATATGGTTCCACGTAAAATCTTGTGTTCCATATTGTTTTATTCTTTTCTCTGATTACCGCTTCCGCATTCTTATTTTCTAACATGGTATCAGAGCGGGTACGATTCTCGAGGTTTTTTATGCTCTTGATTTATTTGAGATACGATTATCAGAACAAGTTCTGTTCTTGGTTGATTCGTGAAGATTTGTTCTGATTTTTATGTTCAAGATCTGGCCGAAGTTTTTCTCCAGTTCCGGACTTCTAGGGTTTTCTGAAACCCTAGTTGTTGTTAAAGGGTTTCATAGACACCAAAGGCACGCTGCACATCCTCGCTGCACATATCTGAAGGGGCTCCAGGCCCAAAGCGGCACCATCACCACCCAGTATCCCGATGCACCTCCTGGAGATGTACCTCAACTCCAAGCGATGGCGGTGCACCTCCTCGGTCGGGATTTTCATCTCCATCCAGGCAGCACGAGGCCCTCATACTATGACCTCTTCCCTTCCAGGTGACGTGGCGCTCCTCCAGTTAGAGCTCTCGCACAGTCACACCTCTCCAGGTGGAGATATTGTTGATTGCGCGATGGTGAGACCCCCCGCATCAGATCCAAGCACAAGCGATGCCATCTTCCTGCCGCCAAGGCCTAGCCACAACAGACTCCACGTAGGTTCTTCATGTGCATGGGCGATACATCCAGGAGATACAATCCTCGTTGGCGATGCCTCCATGCAACAGGAGATACACTCCTCGTACTCGCCCTCTTTGATCACCTCGACGAGTGCTCCCACCTGCAATCCCTCCTGAAGAAAACAGAAAGAAATCACTCAACTCTCGTACACGGCCGAAGGTTGTTAAAGAAAGAAAGAGAGGCAGAAAAAAATTGGCCTCATTTGCAAAAAAAATGATTGAAAAAAAGAGAAGCCGGAAAAAAATGATGAGATCAACATTTGTGATGTTTTTCCCATTTTCATGTCTTCTCCCAACTTTGTCGATATGATTGTTTTTCCACAAGTATGGGAGAAAGGGGGAGTATTATGTAGAGTCACAGGTCTGTTCCAGATTCAGATGTCAGATTCCAGACCAGCCAGATTTCCAGACTCTACGGTTCAGATGTTTCGGACTCTACAGATTGGTTTAGAGTCCAAGTTTGAAGCACTCCATGTTTGAGTGACTCATTTTCTGATATGCACATGTGTGCCATCACTTTTCCAGTGGTCCCCATCTTTTATTTTGGTCAGAGTTTTCATGTGTTTCATGGGACTCCAGAGTAGAGATCACATTCCCTATGCCATGTGGGCTAGGGTTTTCATGTGGTTTCATATGGACTCCAGAGTAGAGATCCCATTCTCTGAGCCAGTATGGGAGAGATCCAGTTCTCCGACGATGAGACTTTTTCAGACTCCATACTCTAGCGATCGTGGACTCCAACGAGAATTGTCTCCACAACTTTTTCAGTCCGGCCCTTTCAGAGATGGAGCAGATGTCCACATGTTATGGCGGGCCAGAGTTCTCCAAGTGGAGATCATTTCAGTTGTAGTAACTCTGACATGCGCAGTACAGAGCACATGCTCTCCAACGAGGAGATTCAGTTCAACTCACATTCTAGCATTTTTGTTCCTCATCGCCTACATAGTGTGAGAAGCAACGTCCATGACAACAGCTGATAGTTGTGCGCGTTGAGTTGATATTGTCTGTAGTGTCTTGTATTGTGAGTTGAGATTTCTTTTTGCTTGTCTAAGCTGAGCATTGCATGCTCCAGCTTGAGGGAGAATGTTAGAGTATGTGTCATATATCATGTAAGATGGGTAAATGGATCCTTCCAAGATCCATTACCACATCTAGGAGTTTAGTCCCACATTTATCAGTAATAGGACTTGGACGCTCTGTGGAGGCTATATAAGAAGTCCCAGACCTCCTGTATCAGATGAGAAAAGTGCAATGCATAAATCAGCCCTTTGAGGCATTCTCCCATGGTTTCATCCCGCTCCTTAGGGAGTAGGGTTCCACGTTAAATCCCGCGTCCCATATTATTTTATTCTTTTCTCTGATTACTGCTTCCGCATTCTTATTTTCTCACGTATGCAAAGCATTCATCGCCTTTAATTGAGGCTCACTAGTCAAGGACCAGAAATCAATAGAACATGGATCTCAAACCACAATTCCCCTAATACAGTCCTCAACGAGCATAATATTAAATCCCCATCCTGGCACACATGGAACACATTGTAATCTCATTCTAGCATCTTATTGATCTACCCATAGCTCTCGTTGCAAGCCATACACACAACCTCGCGAAAAGAAAGCCATTCGTAATCCCAGAATAGTCACCAATAATGATCTAGCTTCAACAATCTCCAACTCTAGCCCAAACAATCCCACTCCAACTAATGAGGATATCAATATATCTCTCATCAAAGTCAATCCCCTTAAAATCAATTAACTAGTTCGTCGTATGCTCCTCCACATTTGTCATAACATCATTCGAGTTCTACCCCTTGCAAAGCACATCTAGAGTTTACTACATTGGGCACCCGCTCACCATAGACCTTTCCTCAGAAGGCCAAGATCCGACATAATTCACGAGATGATCTTCATTACGTAATTGTGGAAGAGCTCCCAGGCATAGTGACAACCATGTTGTTAGGAGCACCTCTATAGTTGCTTTCCTCAATGTGTAAACGATCAACTTCAAGGCTCTTCAACAACAATCCCCAGTAACATCAAATGAAATATCTAATGTCGAGGGATCCCTCACCCCAACTTTCCCACCCTCTAAAATCAAACCCTTAACCTGCCGAAAGCACCTCATTTTCCAATTGAAGACCAACGAATTCTCCTTTGAGCTCCCCAACACCTACATCCAACCGTTCCTTTGTACACCCCCCCTCATTAGGTGTGTCAATACTCAACCTCCATAAGCAAGATGTGGCCCCAGCCCCACAATCCCCGTCCCTTACCTGTAAGTATTCATCTCTAGCCTATGCATCAACTACCAAATTAAGAATCCCTGTCGAGAAATCCCTCAGCCCAACTTTGCCACCCTCTAAAATTAAACCCACCCTCCACATCCCTAATGCACCTTATTTTCTATAGTGAAGACCGACAAATCAAAATTTTTCCCCAAAACACCCCACCCACCATACTAGGGGTGCACACGGATCGGATAAAATCCGTAATCCGATCCAATCCGATGTTATTGGATTGGATTGGTTTGGTTTTATCATTTTAATGGATCGGATTGGATTGAAAATTTTCAAATCCGTTAAAGTATGGATTTGATCGGATTATCATGAAAATCCAATCCGATCCAATCCGTTAATCCGTTAACATATACATACATACATAAATACATATACGTACATGCATATACACGCGTACGTGCGTGTGCACCCATTCCAATAAGACAATAACCAATGTGATTCTTCTCTTTTTTTCATATCTATAGTGGATACAAGTCCTCTTGTCATCACCCTTAAACTCCTAAATAATAAAAATATAATTATACCTTGTAAAAGTTATAATCCCAATTGACTATTCCCCTCTTAGTTTCGATCCTCTTTTATTTCACTCTTGACCTCAATATTTCACTCCTAGTTTCATCTCCGTTGGATTTCATCAATATGTGACTGTAAAGATCACATTTTTCTCTTTGTGTAACTTATCTTTTTATCTTTGGATCATTATTTGGTAACTTGTATTATTCTTACTTGAATCATTAGATGGAAATCATTTGCAAAAAAAAAATAATGCAACATTTATAGAAGGAATCTCAAATTCTAAATCCAATATAATCATTTACGTTGAGTATATGGTGTTCAACTTTTTCATTACATATCAATGAAGTTATTCAACTTTAATTTGATCGAGTGGTCTTCAAATATCCTTTTCTTTACATCCAATCTATATTACCAATTTTTGAGCCATAATTTAGATGTTGAGGGCTAATGTGCGATAAAACACAAACACGAGAGGGCACACAATTGAGATGGGATACAAACGTATAAAAAAATCCGAACCAATCCAATCCAATTCGTAATCCGATGGATTGGATTGGTTTGGATTTAGATATTTGATGGATTGGATTGGATTGGAAAAAGTTAAAATCCGTTAAAATTGGATTGGACATGGATTAAGGTAAAATCCGATCCAATCCGATCCATGTACAACCCTACACCATACCTTTGCACCCCCTCCCCCGTCTTTGAATGTGTTGACACTAAACCTCCATAAGCACGTTGTGACCCAGCACCTATCAAAGTCCATGCTCCCCCTCTCACCTATAAGTCTTTGTCTCCTGCCTATGCATCAACTCTTCCTTCTCCCTCTTAAGTGCTTACCCATAACTGCCCCTAGCACCACCATTTAAAGTGAGGCCCTTACAAAGTGCCCATCCATTTTTACAGCCCCCATCACTGATAACATGCCCCCTCCAACTACGCAAAGCCCCTTCGAAAAGTCATGAATAAACATGTTCGGCAAGAGATGGCAACTACCACTAAAAGGGATGTGTGCATAAAGCCTAAATCAAAGAGTTGTGTTCAGAGCAATATGGAAAAGGAGATTGACGATCGTTAAATCAGATGTGACCAGGACATCCAGCAAATCCCTCATTTTCGAGGGTGCCGACCATATGTCGTTTTCCTTACATGGTACATCTCCAACCAACACATGATCAATGGAAGCACTGCTTGGGGGCGGTACGCCCCTCTCTGACAGTCCGGTTGTGTCCCCATCGAGGGCCACACCTGCCATACCCCCAACTCTGAGCAAACAAACCGTTGATGTCCCACATTCCTTAAATGGAAGCAGAGAATTGAAACATGAATTGTAGCCATTGCCCTTACATTTGAAGCACCTAATATTTCGGGGCACATCTAAAGGCCAAGTACGCCCACAACAACATCAGCAATGCCCGAGAAGCGGCCTCCCCAAAGCCCAGATTCTTCCTCTCATGCACCTCTACCCACTCTCCTCTCCCAAGTGGAGGCACTCGCCTGCTTCCTCTCACTTCTCCTCCCCCTTCCCACTACTCACTCAATCCTCATACTGCCAAGTTGTACCTTTTTTGTTATTTTATTTGTTATTATTTTGCATTCTAGATTATCAGTTTTACAAAGTCCTCTAAATTCTGATAAAATCTGGGAAAATACTAAAATGCGGATCATACTAAAAAAATATACATTTTTGTCGTTAATTATATAAAAATGCCATATTGACATGTTATGAGAACTGCCAGTTGTCATTTCTTGTGCCTATTAGCCAGAAACATGTGAGCTAACTTAAATCACCGGGTAGACGAATAAGGGTAGTTCTTTAGCCAAAGTAAGACATAAATGTTAACACTTGGGAAAACCTATATAATTAGCCACCAGTACTACATACTTCATAGACCAAGTTTCCTTACTTTTTTCACGTATCTTTGCATCCTAAAAGTTTTATTCATTTCCTATACGGCTATACCTTCTCCACATGTATAGAGTCATAACCTCAAACAAGAACCTTTAACGTGCCATTTTCTCATTATATATCAAAATGTGAATATTCAACATCTCAAGTATATTAGTTCTGGTGAGGATATGCTTATCAAACATCAAGACATTGGATTCAATAACATAGATCCAAGCCGGAAACACATTATGTGATTATGGCTACATGATTGATAATATTGCCTATGTGAATGACCATTGTGATACTTTTAATATTTTTCTGCAGTTTTCTTGATATATATTACATTGATTTTTTGCGTTTGACCCTAACATAACTGAAACATGTCATCCAGCTAAAAATACTGAAAGCTCATCGACTCTGTCAAGGTGACTGAGAGAAGCAAGCCTGATTTATTTAGGATAACTGAAGAAAGTGAACCACAAAATTTTCAGAATTTATATCCACTGCAAATAACATAATCATCTAGAAGTGCAATTCGAGCATGCAAAATTTCAGATGCATGTAACTAGAAGTGATATTTAATGATTTAGAATTTACCTTCTCATGTAGTCCTGTTTCAGATTCTTTTAACCGAGTGAATGCAGCATCAGTCAGCACAGCACTCAGTGTATGCTCATTTTCGGGAGCTTTGTTCTCCTCCTGAGATTCTCCATTTGGCAAAGTAGGACTTTCTCTCTCACTTATTACTATTTCAGAGGATAACCTTACATCAGTGGTTGAAGAACTGACATCCCAATCTGGCTTCTTCCTTGGATTTCTCAGGAGCCGCAATGGTTTTCCAAGCCCTTCGACGGTGGTTTCACCTTTAACCTTTTCTATATCTTGATTTACGTTCTTGTCACCACCTTTCTTCCTGACTTTTTCACCGGATTGTTTCTTGTCTTTGTTAGAGTTCTTCTGATCTTGCAAATGCTGTAGCCAGCAAGCCCCTAGTTCCCATCTCATCACAGAGTCACTGTGAGCTTCCTCGGCCTCAAGCTTTGCAAGACTCTCTTTCAAAACCTCTTCAATAAAAGTTTGTGGATTTAGGAATCCATCACCCTTCAAGTTCCAGGAGTTTAATTGATTTCCTTTAGAAGAAAGATTTTGGTGCAGCAGCATTCTCAAACTGAAACAGCATAGAGCCGTAGATACAATGATACATATCAGGACCTGAACAAAATATATAGCCCATAAACTAGCAAAAATAAGGAATTTATGTAAGAAACCTGTTAACATTTAAGGCATGAGCTCCACCTTCAGGTTGATCAGTGATGTCGACGCTTTTCTCTTGGGGGATTGATGAGACTTTCTCATCAGTGTTCACTGTCACTATTGCAATGTAACCACAATATCTAAGAATAACAACCCCTAAGGTGGCAACATCCTGCAGTCATGGGAGTGCAATATTTTTATCTTTCAGTGTCTAAGGAGAGGTTAAGGGAAAATGAAAATGATTGTTTAAAGGGAAAAACACATTAAGCACCGAATATTTCTCACATGAGCTGTTGTGTTTTCATCTGCAGTAATCCCCTTCAATAGATTTCTCTTGGCAAGTCCTTGGGATTCCATGCTCATGATCCTGCTCCCATCAACTTTCGTATCTACCTTACAGCTTGCATTTGTAGCATCCTTAATGACACAAAGCTTCAAGTCACCTACTGTCTCAGAATGCAAAACCTCATTGTCTCCATCTGGTGTTTTACCCATTACTTGTCTTATGGCAGAAACAGCCCTAAAAATTGAAACATCTACAAACAAACTATGAAGAAGGAAAGCTCTCCTATCGCGGATCTGCCTCTCCTCAGGAGTCTTGCAAGGCATTGCTGTAAGAGCTGAGAATTCACTAGCCCAAGGTAACAAGTCACTTTTACCATCTCTTCCCCAGCCACCACCGTTTCCTCCCCATTTTTCATCCTCTGATGGTAGTTGAGGAAAATTTGATGGTGACTGGGCAGCAAAAGGAGGAACAAGCCACGTATTTGCACGGAATCCAAACGGGAGATTTCCAAACTACATAAATATTAGAATATAGTGAGATACACTCAGATTTATGGTGATTATGCAAATATCCCAAAAATCAATTCAAGCCTTTTCCCATGTTTAGTGGGATCGGCTTAAGTACATATGCCATGTAATTAAAAGTGGATTTGCTCCAAGGATACCTTGTTGCGTTCTGAAAATGCCTTCATAAGATCCTCATAGGCCTGAAACCACAGCCGAGAAGGGCCAGTAATACAACCATTAAGTTATCCTATTGCTTTAAGCTAGAGGAGATATATTGTGAAAACCAATTAATCAAAAATTTAAGCAGCATGGAAGTGGTAATTGTTACTACATTAAAGTACAAATCCCATAGATTGGGGAAAACCAATCAATCAACATTTTAAGCACCATGGAAGGGATAACATTTACTACATGGAAGTACACAGAAGGTGGCCGTCTTAATAGAAAATTTACTTCTTAAATTACAGCAGGAGTGAGGGCTAGACAACATTCATCAGAGAATGAATAATAAACAAATTGAGATATGGTCAACTGCAATCAAAAGACTTCACTCAATCATTTGGCCAACCAGCAGACGACAAAGATATTGAAGTCCTATTAAAAGAGCCGGATTTCCTATCAAATAGTACTCTATTCAATTTCCAACCTTAAGTTGCTTCTGTTTATTCATTTACCTATTATATTTTTTTCCAACAATTAACCTTGATTACCTTCATAAAGGGAAAACGTAGCAAAGAAAATGAACACAAATCAGAAGAAAAAAACCAGTTAAGGTCCACAAAAACTCACATTGTCAAATGCCCTATTGAGCTGTCTCAGCAAATCCACAAGACTATGGCAGAGGATCTGTTTTCCGGCATTATAGAATCCTTTTGTCAGAGCCTGTGCTGTCACCACCTTCCCATTGCAAATCTTCACCTGCATATTATTCAGATTAGTCTTTTGCTGCACATGCTTTGATGGCCCACTCCTTCCTCAAGCAGAACACGCACCACATATGGGTCCACTGCTGAGGAGTTCACGACATACACATATGGATCCAAGTTAATCAATCGTTTTCTTCAGAATAATCGACAAAAAGAAGAGACGTCTTCCAACACAACTTAACATAATATATAGTTCAAACATCTCTTTTCATAAGTTGTGAGCAGTCAAACGCGAGATTCTAGGTTTCCCAATTATGCATCAGAGATAGCTGCCATATTCCTCCCCTGACGGCCTGCTGTCACTCAAATCAAACTCAAGCAGGTTCTTTTCCCCATCGAATTCTCGATCCATCTAATTCATTGCATGCCAACGCACATTCGAACACCCAAAACTACTTTTCCTTCACCTCTCGTAATCAACAGGCACTCCACTCCCCCAAAACAAAAAATCATAAGAAGAAGAAAAGATGCGAAAACCCTTTACCTCGATCGAGAAGATGTGATCATCCAGCAGGGGCTCATCCGCCTTCGGTGACCTCTTTATATCTGAAAATCCAAACAATCGTCGTCATCACAACAACGACGTCTACACACGTCAACAGCGACGATGATCGGAAGCTCACACTGAATGGGCGAGGCGAGGTGCGACAGAGAGAAGAACTCGTAGAACGCCCCGAGCCTCGGCGGCGCGCCGCCGACCTCGACTTCCCCCTCCGGCGACGGCGAATCCTTGCCGGCGTCCTTCCGGTGTGGCTTAGAAGCAGAGGCATTGGGAGGGGGAGAAGACGGCGGGTCCTTCGCCGGCGAGGGGCCGAAGCAGGAGGTGCAGGCGGTGATGTCCAGCAGACGCCTCACGTGGGCGACGGCGCTCTCCTCGTCGTAGTCCTCTGCGTGTTGAAAACAAAAGGGACAGCGATGGTCAATTCTTGTGGGGTCTGCTGGAAATTGGATGAAATATCAGGGGTAGTATGATAAAATGCCAGAAACAGCTAGCTGCATTTCCGTTTTTAAATAAGAAATTTACACGAAGACTCCTATCATTTTTGTAAATTAAACCATGATGTTATAGGGGTCATGGCATAATTACATAGGTCGTAGGGGTTGCAGCGTAATTAGAGAAGATTGTTAGTTGTTATGGTGTTAAAAATCCCTTTTAATTAAGGGCTTTCACTATATTACCTATACAAACATTGCTTTCTAATATTTTAACTAAAACCTATATAATGCTTTTCAATTTACACACATCCTTGTCTTTAATCCCAATGATTAAAATAATTTACAATGTAGTCCCTCCTTTATTTTCTTCGACAAGATGTCGATCCCTTATACTTGCTCGAGCTTTTATTATCTGTTTGGTTGCTTGGTTACTCTTAGTAATTTTTTTGCTTGATTTATATTGAGTTCAGAGGGATATATCGTGAATTTATACATACATTGAGAACAAGAAAGGGACACATTTTGATTCTTTTCGACAAGTTGTGGGCCAGATCTTTGTTTTCCATGTTCGAAGACCACAAATGAAACATGAATAAATATTTAGAATATTTTAGAAAATCCTTTTGTAATTGTTATGTTTTTTCTCTTTTAAATTATTGTTTAATTTTTACTTACTTATATATCTTGAGTGAAATTGTGAAGAGTAAAGGTAATAGAATCCTACCACATTAATTATCCACCTAAGAATAAACTACTTTATGAAGATAATATATCTCTAGAAATTATGTGCTTATTGATTTAGTTACTTCTAATTATAATATCCGTGAAATATTATACCAAATTGCAATGAGGTCAAAAATGAAGCTCCAAAAATTGGAATATCTGGACATCGTAATCCGTTCTTATATATCTCACTGATGTAAGAATAAACTAGTTTCGATTAAAAATCTCAGAGATTATTGTGGTGTACATTAAAAAGAAATCCAAATTGTCTCATAATTAAGTACATAAAAACAAATTAAAAATTCATTTGTATTTTTTCTGGCTAAAAGAGAAGAAAACGAGAGGTATAGATTTTTCTCCGGTCTATATCTTATAGTCAAAAATAGAAAAATGTGAGAAAAATTAACTTAGCTCCCCCTGAGATATCCACATTTTACCATATATATAATATGTACCTTCAGCAAGCGTGAGCATACAGGGCTTCAAAGCGGAGACGTCAACCGAGTCCTTTAATCTCGGCCCTCGAACCTAAATCATACGGATGAGATTTAATCCCATTCGAGTTAAATAAATCTGGAGTTCAAAAATATTACTAATAAAAAGGAATATTTCTAAGGGGCAAATACTGGAGCAATATATTTCGATGCAATAACAACAAACAAAGGCCATAAATGTTTGGAGGGGTCCAATGCTACTATTGCCAATCTAGAGAGCAGAGAATGACGAGAACAAGAGGCCCACGTCACGTGACGCTATCTTTCAAGGGAGACTTTCGGAAAAAGCCCCTCGAAGTTTACTATTAGCAATTCTTCTCCTTGAAGTTTGAAAACATGCATGCTTGCCCTAGAATTTTTATAAAACACTTGTAAATTGTTTGTTATAAAATTGATTATTTTTCTGTCGATTTTGTACTAGAACAACTGGTCATAGTTATCCTAGTAGGCACGCAATTGCGTAAAGAAAGAATTCAGTGACAAGCGATTGATAGGAAGAAATCTTCGAGGCAGACATCGGGGCCATATTTATAGCCCCGAACTTATCTATGATAGCACAGTAGGGTGATCCCTTGAAACTCCCCGAGCTAAGAATAAAAAGACCAATTGAGACTAGGGGTGTAAACGAGCCGAACCTGAGTGAACCAATTCAGGCTCGGTTCGATTCGTTTAGCATATTTTCAGGCTCCGATTCGGTTCGGCTCGATAAAATGAAAACTGTAATTAGGTTCGGTTCGGCTCGGGTAAGGTTCGTAAAGGTTAGATTCGGCTCGTTAAAGGTTTGTTTAAGAATAAATGTTGTGCAGATGTTTCAGTTCAAAGGGAAAAACCGCAGCCGCAGGGGAGAGTTTTGTGGGGGTTCCGGGATAAGGACTTAGGGAGTGGGTGACTGGATGGGTTTGGGAAAATAAGTGAATAGCCCTTATGTTAATATAGAATGTATTTTTTCCCTTATATATACAATATATAAGTATATATACTTTTATGTATGTATGTGTGTATATAATCGAACTTTTAACAAACCGAACCTGAGCAAACATATGCTTTTGAGGTTCGGTTCGTTTATTTAATCGAGCCCAAACTCATGTTCAGGTTCGGTTCGTTTATTTTTGAATCGAATCCAAATCAAACTTTTAGCGAGCCGAATCTGAGCGAATATCAAACTCGACATTTTTCTTACAGACCTAATTGAGACGATTCTATTAAAGTTCATGCTATTATCTTGTTCTCGTCTTATCCTTATAAAAGGAGTTTAATGATAATTCCATCAACATCCAAACTTCATGCAAAATTTGAACCTAGGGAGTCTCTCTTTTCCTTAACCATCCAAATTCTCATTCTAGGTAGGTCGAATCCTTGCACTGCAACAAATGGGGCTATATCTAGTAACAAATTATTTGGGAAACCATCGTTATATCTTCCAATGTTAAATCCACAATAACAATACAAAATTATATTTGACTTTTAAAATTTGAAACCAATGCCATATTTGTTGATAAAAGTATATATAACGGCGATTACATATCGACTTTTCTTTAAAATTTGTATAGAAAAAGTAACATTCTTGACGGTTAACCCTTTTCAGCATTCACAGTTTCAAGAATGAAAAATACTCTAATTACACTAAATAAACTTCATTTAATGAATTTAACAGCACTAGATATCAGTGAATTCTCAAACTATTCACTACTATAGATCCATTTTATATCAATCCCTTGTAACAGAATATGAGATTTTGACACCAAGTTGTGAGTAAGCAGATCCTCTGTAGTACTGTAGAGGGTTGATGTAAAACCATAGATCACCCGAGCTGCTCGATCTTGATCGAGCGGTTCACACGAATTCAATCTTTTTGTGAACTTTTACCGTGGGAATTCATACGAACCGTTCGATCAAGATCGAGCAGCTCGGGTGATCCACGGTTTTACGGCAATCTTCTCTGCAGTACTGTAGAGGATTAGCTCTCAAGTTGTGAACCCCAGTTAAACCATGGAGGATTAACTTCACTCTCTCACCATCTTCCCACCACCCATAACCCTAAGGGTGTGTTTGGTTCGTGGGTTATCCAGGGGTGGATAATCCGATTTTGTGTTTGTGTGTTTGGTTGGTGGGTTAAGGGTTGGGAGGGTTTGTGTGATGTGATTGTATTGGAATTTGAAAAAGTTGGTAGTTATTATGATATGATTGTATTGAAATTTGAAAAAGTGGGTGATTGTTGTGATGTGATTGTATTGAAGTTTGGAATAGTGAATAGAAGTTGAGTATTTTATGATTTTTAGATGATATGATGGTATAATATATAATTTTTTTGATGGGAAGGGAGTGGACCCCACTAGTGGGTTAAAAGTGGGGGGTTTTGAGGAGTTACAACTCAACATGGGGGTAACCCCCAACGAAATGCACCCTAAGGATAAAAAATAGTAAGGTAAACCCATAACCATAAGGATAAAAAATAGTAAGGTAAAATGTGGCTGGGTAACTTTCCTTCCCTTCAACAGGGATTGCCGCACGATAAAAATATCCCAACTTTTGGAAAGATGGATATCTTATCCTTCTGCACGCTCCCTCTTCAAACCAAACATCCCCTAAAGGCACCAACTCGACACCAAAGCAAATTGCGCCCAAACCCCATCTCTGCGATACTATAAATGCGAGGCCATATTTGCCTTCTGCCACCACCGCCCCTACCCATGAACGAGACCTCACTTAGTTCGAACCCATAACAAATGGCCACAGATTAGCAGCAGCCACTTGGTCCCCATTTGCAGAAAATGGCGAATCCAAGGCACTGCCGGAGAGAAAGGCTATATATATACTTCATGTACCCATTTCGTTAGGTCCCCATTTGCTATTTTTACGTTGTAAAAAGCAGCAATCTCAAGTTGGGATGTACTGATGTACTTTTCTCGTATCACACATCGCTTGCTGCTAACCATTTGTACTCAGTTACCATTGATATATATGCAGTAGAAGTGTAGAGAAAAGAATGTACTTAGTTAGGGTTTTCCTGAAAGTATACCTCGTGAGAGAGGGAGTAGTTTGTGATGCAGCAAGTGACTGTGTTGACGCTCAGCAGACGCCGTACGTCTATAATCTTGTCTGTTGATATCCCCTGCATGGAATTGGAATGTGTTCATTGTACATGAACTGGAGTTTAAATAGAACGACTTCCTGCTCGCAATTCTGACGTGTTTACAGATGATAGATGTTAAGGCCAGATCTATGCACATGCTGTTTGCAGCGTATTACTGACACTGCAAAGTAGGACTCATTGCATTTTTGTGCATATATAAGTGGGACAGTGAGGTAAAAGAAACTGGAGGGATGAAAGTGCAAAAATCGCCCGACCTTCAGAAGGACCTGCGTCTCGTCTGGGAGCTTCACAGTTATGTCCACGACCACTGGAAGAACTGTAGAAGGAAAAATGAAGCAAATTAAGCAAACTGAAGTGACATAACAGATATCATATTTTTTTACCAAGGCTCCTTTCTGATAACTTGCGATACAAAAGGCCAGACGGCCATCTTCCAAGAGATGCGCATAATAGCCAAAATAAAAACAAGAGCCTATAGAGGAAGTGCAAACAAAGATAACATACGGCGCTACAGAAACAATTAGAGTTACTCACCCTTCTCTTCCTTCTTCTTCTTCTCGCCCTTGCCCTTCCCGCGGCCCGTCCTCGGCGCCATTCTTATCGCTGTTCTTGGGCGGAAAAAAACTGAACACCAATGTCCAATTCAAAGTCCACAATTTATTGCGTCAGCACGTCAAGCTTTGAAATTTAAGCATTGCATATCCAACCACCATTGAAACGCAACTTCCCTTCAACTCCGATTGCAGAATTCATGCGAACACTCAAAGCATATGCAATTCAACAGCAACAACCAATCACCAAAGCAAACAGAAAAGAAAACCAACCTCAAAAAAGGGGGTGGTCGCTTCGACTCCTCGAAGACGTGTCAGAAAGAAAGCCAGAGCAGCCAGAGATGTATTAACAGGGAAGGAGAAAGAGAGCTGAGATGGTGGATGCGGAAGAGGAGGGCATTGAGGGTGGAGGATAGAGATAAGAGTGAGGGAGCGCAGGAGGGAGGGATAGGGGATAGTGAGGGGAGAGGTGTGGCTCTTTGATAAGGAAGGAAGGGTGGAGATTTGGCATCTTATGACAGGACTTGTGTATGTACTCCTCTGCCCTTCTGTGGTAGCGGTAGTAAACGGCCCGTCTCAAATCTTTACCGCTGGACGTAATCGCGTGGGTCGACGTTGGGTTATCCTCACCGTCGGATCCGCAGGGACGCCTGGCGAATGGGAAGAGGACACGTCGGCGAGGGCTCGTGGGGTGGGTCACACGGGGGGATTATCGGGAGGCTGTGGGGTTAACGGCAAGGGGGACCGCGGGTATGTTTTTCGGGTTCGATGGGTCGCGCCAATTGGGTGTAAGGTGAGCTCGCCGGTTTGGGGTTTGCAATGTTAGGTTTTATTTGGATCTAGATTTGATCTGGGTTTATTTTTAATTCAAGCGAATATACCGTATTTTTTAATAGGGTAAATTACAATTTGAGTCTCCATCTATGGGTCCGATCTCAGAATGAGTCCCGATCTTTAAATTGTAACGATTTGGGTCCCAGAACCATTTAGAAAATGGAAATTTTAGGGTTCATGACGAATATGCCCTTGTTGGGAATGGAATGGGGGTTGGGTTCCAACTTTTAAACAAGGGCATAATCGTTATTAGCCCCAAAAAGTTCCTTACATTAATGGCCTTGAGACTAGAATCGTTACAATTTAAAGATCGGGATCTATTTTGGGATCGGACTCGTAGATGGAGACCTAAATTATAATTTATCCTTTTTATTTTATTATAGTTGGGAATGGATTTGGTACCTATCATCAAGGATGATGAAGAGTCACTGTGGGTGTTTGTGCATGTGGAAACAAGTGAAAACCAATGCCTTGGTCAAAGTAAAAGTAATGGAAATGAAAGGAATTGAATCTTGTTACCCTTTGACCGATTATGGTAGTTTTTTTAAGTGCTAAAGTTTTAAAATAGATATGCCAATTCGCATGCATCCTCATCCATCTCTTCTTGTAGTTGTTTAGGGAGTAGGTTGCGTTTAAATACAAGGTTAAATGGGTTTGTGCATATGCATTTTTTGTGAAGTAAACATGTGCATATGTATTTGTATGTTTTGATGTTTTGATGCAGGGGTTGTTAATGTAAAAGCTTTATTGTGATGTGAGTTTGTTGGAAATTGAATAATGATTGGCTTGCGAGTTATTATTGATTAAAAATGATGGTATAGTATAGTGACGGAGTCGGGATTATAAACTAGGCAAGGTACACTGACAAAATTAGATAGTAGTAATATTGCAATATCCAAAAATAAATCATTATAATCACCTACATGTGTATAGGTATATAAAGAGATGTTTTACTTATAAAGAAAATTTAAAAAAAGTAGAGGTAATTAAAGTTGATCACTATTGGAACTCGTTACGAAGGAGATTATGATTTTTTATAAGAAACTCATCCTAAATATAATATATTCAATATTTAAACTCACATATCAATCAAAACTATTACCGAGAGATTGATGGGAGATAGGCAACAAGTTGTGCCGCTAATCCCTTTTGGATGACAAATCCAATTCTTTGAAACACAATATCTATAGACATGGGAACCATAACATTGCTATGCATACTTTTTTAGACTCTTTTGAGGAGCCTTATTGCTTTAGTTGTCAAGAACTCAAAGATATCAAAAGCAAAAGAGATGAATATATGTTGATTGTCAATACAAGCATTCTCATGTTTAGCAGCTTTAGCTGAGGCAGATTTTTGTACAACATATCCTGCAATAAAATCACTCCTTATCGGACCCACCAATGGAGAAACTCCGATCGAATCAATACATGCATACTTCCCTCCAATCCATCTAAATATTAAAGCATCTACCGGTCTGAGTATCGATCTCCCGTCTTGTGGATCCATAAAAAAAAATCGTAGGTGCTTTTTCTTTGAAGCAACCCCAGCATGTCTGAGTACATCATAAAGGACATCCCGTACAAAATCATGTCTATATTTAAAATATGAGAGTTCACGACAATGACTGTATGCTCCCCAAAAGTGCTTAAGCATGATTTGTGGCATAGTAGAAAAGCCTCATCAGTTGGGAATAGAGGAATCATAAGGCCATACTTGAGGATAGTACGATACTCAATGGATGACATATGCATTCCAAGGCCCTCAATTGAAATAACAAGGAGGAAGTCTTGAGCATGGTTGTCTTGTAAACATTGAAAAATTGCTTTTTGTTTGGCAGTCATGTCAAACTTAACTTTTGTTTCTTCAATAATTTTGCTGAAAATGGAACTCGCCAAAGCATTATGAGCTTTAGGGGGATGGTATCCTTGTTAGCAAAATTGGTAAGATCAAGAGATGAAAGTGTGGCACGTAGGTCCTCCAAAGCATATAGAAAATCAGAATCCATACCATGTATCCCATTGTCTCATAAAATGTGATCTTGGAGCACCCAACATTGAGCTCTAAAGGCCATGAAAGCATGTGGAGAAGCTCAAGAGCTAAAAGCAAATCAAAGCCACCGAGTTTAATGGGTAGTGATGCCACCTGCCATTGAAGGTCGCCAAAGAAAGGGTCTCCACAAATTCCAATATCCTCAATAGCTCTGCGGAGCCTTTTGTCAAACCACGTAGAAGTCGTTTCATGTATGCGGGTTGACATGTCCTTAAGCTAAACATGATCTTGGCAACACCCATACAAGACCATAATAAAAGAATCTCACTTTATTGATCATTCAATGAGGAAGTAAACATACTAAGTCAACAGCTTCAGTGACCCTCATCATAGCCAGGTCTTCAACAAAATCTTTATCCCTACTCACTGCATCTCCAAGTAACCTCATTCCAAGCACATGCCTCCTAATATCCACGAGAAACAACCCTTTACAGATCTTATGTACATCACATGAAGGCTAGAAAAGCTCCATTTTTTTGATATTCAGAATAAGCTCCATCTCTAGACCCCTACATTGTACAATGTCAAGCACCTTGACTACCTCCAATGTGTCCCCGATTATAGTCTCATCATAAAGATACCAAGCATGGAGAAGAAGTTTACAATTGTCTTTGATCTCATGAATAAGTAGGTGTAAGACAAGAGTAAAAAGAAGTTGGCCTAAAGGATCACCTTGCTGCACTCCGGTGGTTGACCATAACTTATTGTCTCCAATATACAATCTAGCGGTTTGAGCATATATAAACTCCACCCATGAAGAAATAGATAGGCATCTCCTCCTAACTTCACAGAGCATCAGAGATCTATCTATCATGTTGAAAGCATTAGATAAGTCTATTGTAAGCATAGAGAGAGATCCGTCACCATGAAGCTTGCTCAGAAGTCTGTTGGTGCTGTATAAGATGGCTTCCGCTCCTCCAGTTACACCAACCTCAAATTGAAAGTCATTGAGATACTTGGAAATTTCTTTTCCCACCCATGTCATAGAAATTTTGGATACAAGACACCTCCCGATAGTGCTTACAACAGTGCGATATATGTCGTTGTCAGATTTGAGTAATGGAGTAAGAGGTGTAGATTCTACAAACTCAGCCAAACTCAAGGGGAATCTCCCACCTAGCCATAAATGAACTACCATGGAAATAACACATAGAAGATCAGTGGCAACTGCTGACCCCTCCCCATAAAGGGCATCTAAAATGTGTTGAGCTCTCAGACCATCTGAAGAATCTCATATTCATCATGCTTAAATTCATTAATTATACCCCTATCTTAATCAATCCAATAAAAATCTCCATTAATTCTTTATTATTATCTTGTCTTATATTGCGCATAATTAACCCTTAAATAATTGTATTTAATTACCTTTATTTTCTTTATATTTATTTTCTCATCAAAAACCCCTAAAACTTAGGTAGATCAATTGTCCATAACATCACTAACCCTTGAAAAGACTAAGAATACAAAAACAAATCAAAAGATAAAATTCGGTATTTTTAGCCCCTTAAAAATACCCCCAAAAATACTTTTTGTACAAATGATCACTTTTGGCTTTTTGTCGAACATGAAACTTGTAGATCTCGTCAAGACGAGCAACTTTCGTATTTTGACTTTTTCCTGATTTTGCCTCTAACTATTTCTTTTGTATTTTTCTTTGTTTTTATATTTTCGAATTTTCTGGTTGGGCCACGTGGCGCTCTGTGGAGCCACCACGTGGCCCGCCTCTTCTTTTGCCACCCGACTCCTTCCTCGACCGTCTGATCTTCACGCCCCGCCTCGATCTCAGCCCTCCACCACTGCTTCATTCCCAGTCGTTGGATCTAGCGGCCAGACCGAATCATTGCCGCTCATCTGCACTTCAACTTCAGCCGTCCGATCCCACGTGTATCCTACGGTCCACCGCGCTCCACATCATTCCACTCTTTCTCACCGTTGGATTTCTGCCAGGTCACATCCTAGTCATCCACCACCGCTTAACCCTCCACCGCTGGATCAGATCCCTGATCTGATCGTAGTCATCCGCCAGTGCTACCATCCTAGTTGTTGGATTGTGTGATCCAACGGCTCAAACTTCATCTTCCTCCTCCGTAACGTCCTCCTCCCCAGTCGTTTCACCTCGCAAGACAATCGTCCCCTTTCATTTTTAGCCCTCTCCTGCAGCCACTTCTCCACCACCTAACGGTCATTCCGAGTAGCCCTAACGCCAGCCACCCTCGCGTAACTCCCATAACCCCCCTCCATCACTCTCCTTCACCTCCACTCCTCTTGCAAAAATGCCTCATCATCACATAACTCTCGGCCGCCCCCTCCTATAAAACCACCTCCCTCCGCTCCAAGCACCCGCATCCACCATTCACGGGCCTAAGGCCTAGCTACCAACCCCTCCTTGTGACAGGAGGAGGCATAATCGGCTGGTGATTATGGCCAAAGACCCAGTTGTCGACCCCCACGGTAACTCACCGTGTAGCTCCACCTCACCGGCGGTAGCCAAGCTCCCTGGAGGGGTCGGCCAGGTTGAGCCATGATCGGAGAGTCGAATAGACCCTCAGCATAGACCACGACCTCCACCGGGTTCCCCTCTCCGACGAGGTATCTTCTTCCTCTTCTTTTCTCTTTTTCTTCTTCGAATTTTCCCGACATACTCACTCGTCGCCCCTGTCATCCGACCATCCCACGAGCTTTGCAACTCCACCCTCATCTTTGCCGACCACCACTCCCTTCTCCAGACCCTCCTCCGCTCCGACTCCCCTTCTTCTCCCCTTCACCGGAGAAGAGGCACTTGGGCCTCCACTTCCCGACACCCCACGACCCCAACCCACTCACAAAACACTATCGCACGCTTTGGCTATTCGAATCTAACTTCTGCAGGTACAAATCTCTTCAATGGCCGGAGTCTGCATCAGAGCTCCTTCGAGCTAATATCCTCCAGTGAAGCTTCGTCGACCTCAAGCTCTGATCATTCCCGGAGCTTCGCCGGGTTCCTACCATTCCCTCCAGCCATTCAGCAACCTTCTCTGACTTCCAGACTAGCTGATGGAGCTCGGAGGAGCTATAGAGGGTACGCCGAATCGCAGCCTCCTCCGGTGGCTAGCAGCGGTGGACGCAGAACAGTTGCCGTCTGATTACCCAGATCGGACGGCTCAGATGATGACACATGGAGGCCCAAGCCTGAATCCAACCCAACAGCCTCGGGTGACCCCAACCAAGATCCGAGCGTCCATATGCCGCCACGTGTCCCGAGCCAGCAACGCCTCCTGAGCCTAGTCTCCTCACGTACATAGCATGTGAGGGCTTGGGTAATTTACACGAAAGATCCATGACTTTTCGATAATTACAGAATGGTCCCTAGGCACGTGCGTTACGTACGTGTCTGGGTATTTTACAGGGAGGCCCTCTCATGTTTTCAGAATTGCAAAAAGGTCCCTACACGCATGGAAAAATTACAGAGGACCCCAAGCGGTTTTTGGTATTTGCATTTAGGTCCCTCCAGGGACCTAAATGTATTTTTTATCCTTTTATTTCTTACATTTTTATTACAATTATGCCCTTGCATTATTTTCTTCATAACTTGAGCATCGTAGGTCCAAATTACATGATTTTAGTATCGTTTTGATCCTTGTTTCCTCATCTACATCATGGTATGTTTAATTTTCTCATCTGTCACCATTTTACATGAAGTGAATTTTTTTGTTAGATGATGACCCTGTTATACTTGTCCTTGCTCTGATTTGATGACTGATTTTAATAATGTGATCAAAATGACCCCGATTTCAATTTCTATTATGTTGCTTATTTTCAGTGATATTTTTAGGGTATATTTATAATATTTTGTTTAGCATATATTTAACCTTGCATGTATCATCCTATAATTGCATAAAAATCAACTAAAAATTGCATGCTCTATTTTATTGCATTGTATTCTGCATAGTACATCTTGCATTTCCATGAAGACCTGAAATTGAGAATCTATTCACACTGCTCTTAATCGATTAAAAATCAATAAATAAATAGAGTAGCTTGTGTCCCTGTGTTCGACCTTGGTAGACTTGCCAAGTATAAATACTCCACAACATTCAAAGGATTGTGGTTTTTGCTGAATCGAATTTGCCTACTATACTACGACATTCTCTGATTATTAAAGAGGCAAATTTCACGTTCATCAAATGGCGTCGTTGCTGGGGACATGATTAACTTAATTTATTTGTTGAAATATGATTTATCTTTGTTGAATATTTTCATGATTTACAGGTCCTCATTTCATGCATCATTTCTTGCATCATGTATTCTGATTAATTTCCTCTGTATTTATCTAACTTTTCTCTTTTGTGGCAGGGCCCATGAAAATTGAGCACGCTTGATCTTCATGGAGGTGTGAAGTCGGGAGCTTCCGCTGAAGAGGTCGCAAAAGAATTGGCAAAGATATTTTAGGATCTTTTATCAGTCAGCTTGCATTTGCTTACTGGAAAAAAACTTGCATGTGCATATTTATTTTTCCTTAGGGCTTGCATGTTGTAAAATGATAAAAAAAGGAAAAATAGATCACTTGATGATCTACCCCCTCCCCCCCACACACACTTGCACATATACATTCACCCCCCCTTCTCTGTATATTTCACAAACACACTCTCTCTATCTCGCTCTCTCCCTGATCGCCTTCGTTTGTAAAAATACCCATCCCCTCTGTCCTTACATCGTAGTGTAATTATTCCTCCAAACACAAGAACCCCGCCCCCGTCCACTCAGATCCGTTACTTAGGCTATTTGTAGCCTAAGTATAGGGGGGACCTGCCTAGTCACCCATCCCTCGCATTGTCTTCTTATACTTAAGTCAATTTTTGACCTAAGTATAGGGAGACCCTTCTCCTCAGTTCTGTTATATCACCCTATGTTTGACCAAGCCATGGCTTCATATCACTTGTGTTCTTTCTCGGGCTTGGTTTTAGTATTCTAGTGAACTGAGTTTTGTAAAAACCTTGTAAAATTGTGTAAATACCCCTTTTCAAAAAAAATAAAAAATTGAAAACCTTTCTTTGATTTAGACTCTGACTACTAGGCTTAGTAGACACTTTCAATGAGGGAACTTCGGTCTCCCTTAGCAGAGTGGGTGGTTTAGAGGACACTGTATATGGCTCTGTCCTCAAGTAACACGGGTCCGTCTAACGGCTCGTACTTACACCCATACTGGCTGAGAGTAGATACTTTTATTCATTTGAGCCTGGGTCAGTCATTGTCTCTCCAAAGAATTAAAAAAAATGAATGAAAATTAAAATCCATAAAAATCTGCAAAAGCCAAAAATCACACAAAAATCACTAACTAAGGAGTTGGTTTATTCCTGACACAAACAGATTCACTCAAGGCTTGAGGATTTTGAGGACACTTGATTTCTGTGATCTGGAGAGTCTGAGTTAACATGCCTTAGTCATTAGAATTTTGAACTTAATTATCCACACTTCCCTAGTTTGAAAGATTGAGCGATATATTGCACTCTATATCTCTACCTTCAAAAAGAATATGATCAGCACAATCACTTTCACAACTGCATGATTGATGAGATGAGTCGAGATATCACTTGAGGAACTAGGACTAAAGATTTGAGTTTAGACCCGATCTAATGATATTCGAGGATGGGATAAAGTTAATGAAGGCTTCAGAAAACCTGAGTGTCAGCAAAACCCTAGCCAGTATGTGAACAAGATTTATATGCTATCTCTTTGATATCTACCTATGTGCCAGGGTGTGATGAAATTTAATGAAAATTGTTGATCAGTGTGCGCCAACTTTTGGTAAAAGCAGTGGAGCTAGCCAACAAAAGAAAAGAAAAGAAATGTTAAAGAAAAGATCTATCATCCAAAGTCAAATTACAAATGAGCTTTCACCAACGACGAGCGCTCCCAAACATTTTCAAAGTGTCCACTTGGACCAAGCGATAATTAGGACCAAAGAGTCAGGCTGACACCACAAAAAGGGCTATGCATTGTAAGCGATCAGTGTTGTCCCTGACATTTCAAGGGCCCTAGGTAAAAGAAAAAAATCCTTAAATTTTTTTAATAAGAACAAATTGTCGATAGTGTGTTTACCATAAGTATAAAATGAAATATTCTATTTTTGAGGAACAATCAACCCTTATATAATCTCATTAAATTTTTGACTTTAGCATTGAGTTATTCACCGAAAATTCGAATTTATAGTAGGGATGAAAATGGATACACATATATCCGAATATCTACTTATCATATTCGAAAAATTACCGGATACAGATATCGGTATCCGACTACTAATCGAATATAGATCGAATATGGATATGGGTTGTAAAAATTTTCCAAATACGTATGCAGCTATAGTAGTGGCTTGAATATTCGGATCCAGATCTGGATATCCGAATACAACATTTAATATTATTTTATATATTAGTTAATGTAATATATGCCACAACACCATGATATTATTACCATTATATATAATATAATATAATAATGAGTTTAATGGGGCTGCCCCCACGTTGTTTTCTGCATTTTTTTATTTTTTTGAAAAATATCGCCATATATATTCATTCATATATCCCTCCTATATGCCATTTGAATTTCATTAGAAACAGAGACTCCTACGGCCTCCATCGAGATGGTGTCGATTTAAAAAATCCTGTTACTGTTAAAAAATGACTGTCTGGATGGAGGCCGTAGGAGTCTCTGTTTCTGACAAAATTCGAATGGCATATATGAGGGATATAGGGATGAATATACATGGTAATATTTTCTAAACAAAAAATAAAAAATAACGTTGAAAACGACGCGGGGGCAGCCATGTTGACTGCCCCAAGGAGGCAACCCCATTAAACTCTATAATAATGGTATCAACAAACTTCTGTTTGTTTGGGAATGGGCACTAACAAAAGTTACAATACCCTATCCCCCCTTTTGCTTCTAGTCAAGAACACATGTTACTTCGACTCTACCTCTTATCATGATGCAAGTTATTTATATTTCATTATCGTTTTTTTAAAAATCATTTTGAACTTTGATAGAAATTCAAATCGTATTCGTATGTGGTCTTTATTCTATCCGTATTCGGATTCCATCTTTATTGGATTTATATTTGGATTCACTCTTTATTTGATTCATATTCGGATTGGCTCTTTATTCGATCCACATTCGAGTCCGCTCTTTATTTGATCTGTACTCGGATTCGAATTCGTATCGGTATTTTTAAGGATATGATTTCCTTAATGCATATCCGAATCATATCCATATCGGTATTCGATATAGATAAAATGAATATGGATATAGAAATAGCATATCCAATCCGTATCCTATCTGTTTTCATTCCTAATTTATAGAGGCTTATTTTTCAGTAAGTTGTTTCATTGACAAATTCTATTTTATACCTAACATAAAAATTAGATTACATGCAAACCTGGGCCCCTAAAACTAGTGGACCCTGGGCAATTGCACTTCAAAACAATGCCCAGGGCCAGCCCTGTAAGCGATACAAGTCTGGGTGTCGAAGGTATCTTAGATACTCAGAAAAGACACACCCCGGTGTACTCCCAGAAAAACAAGCGCAGCCGACTCCAACTCTCTTGACGGACACATTGATCAACAATCTAAAAATTTACATGTGTTGAGTAAAAAGACACTCGAGAGGCCCCTTGTTCCAATGTGAGGGAGAGAAAATCAGACACAATCCTATGCCCTCCATCACCTGGCCGTCCATCTACACTTTCGAGTCTGACAAACTAATGAGACGGTTGACTGGAGCAAGAATAGACTTATTCCATAGTATTGAGGATAAGGTCTAAAGGAGAGTCTTTGAGACTGGAACTTTGGGTGATGCCTCGACTCGACTCTCATGAAATGCAGTACACCTAATTTCATATCCTTATATTATATGTACAAAAAAGAGAGTATGATAATTAGAAAAGTTGGATTCCTTCTGGCTAAGGTTTGGATAAACCAAGAATTTTAGGATCACTGAAATTAAGAGTCTCCAAAAAATTGAGCATGGAAATCTTCACATGCACTATCAGGAATTAATCCGACTCCTTCATTCTTTAGATGCTCGAGGACGAGCATGGTTTAAGTATATAGGGGTATGATGAATCTCGTATTCATCATGCTTAAATTCATTAATTAAATCCCCTATCTTAATCAATCCAATAAAAATCTCCATTAATTCTTTATTATTATCTTGTCTTATATCGTATATAATTAACCCTTAATTAATTGTATTTAATTACCTTTATTTTCTTTGTATTTATTTTCTCATCAAAAACCCCTAAAAATTAGGTTGATCAATTGTCCATAACATCACTAACCCTTGAAAAGACTAAAAATACAAAAACAAATCAAAAGATAAAATTCAGTGTTTTTAGCCCCTTAAAAATACCTCTAAAATATATGTTTTGTAAAAATGACCTCTTTTGGCTTTTTGTCCAACAAGAAACTGGTAGATCTCGTCGAGACGAGCAACTTTCATGTTTTGATTTTTTCCTGATTTTGCCTCTAACTATTTCTTTTGTATTTTTCTTTGTTTTTATATTTTCGAATTTTCTGGTTGGGCCACGTGGCGCTCTCTGGGGCCACCACGTGGCCTGCCTCTTCTCTTGCTACCCAGCTCCTTCCTGGGTCATTTGATCTTCACGCCCCACCTCGATCTCAGCCCTCCACCACTGCTTCATTCCCAGCCGTTGGATCTAGCGGCTAGACCAAATCACTGCCGCTCATCTGCACTTCAACTTCAGTCGCCCGATCCCACGTGTATCCTACGGTCCACCGCACTCCATGTCATTCCACTCTTTCTCACCGTTGGATTTCCACCAGGTCACATCCTAGCCATCCGCCATTGCTTAACCCTCCACCGATGGATCAGATCCCTGATCTGATCGTAGTCGTCTGCCCACGCTACCATCCTAGATCAGATCCCTGATTTGATCGTAGTCGTCTGCCCGCGCTACCATCCTAGCCGTTGGATTGTGTGATCCAACGGCTCAAACTTCGTCTTCCTCCTCCGTAACGTCCCCCTCCCCAACCGTTTCACCTCGCAAGCCAGCCATCCCCATCCATTTTTAGCCCTCGCTTCCGGCCACTTCTCCACCACCTAACGGTTATTCCGAGTAGCCCTAACACCAGCCACCCTCGAGTAACTCCCATAACCCCCCTCCATCACTCTCCTTCACCTCAACTCCTCTTGCAAAAATGCCTCGTCACCACATAACTCTCGGCCGCCCCCTCCTATAAAACCACCTCTCTTCGCTCCAAGCATCGTCGTCCACCATTTACGGGCCTAAGGCCTAGCTACCAATCCCTCCTTGTAACAAGAGGAGGCACAATCAGCTAACGATTATGGCCAAAGACCCAGGTGTCGACCCACGGTAACTCACCCTGTAGCTCCGCCTCACCGGCGGTAGCCAAGCTCCCTGGAGGGGTCGGCTAGGTTGAGCCATGATCGGAGGGTCGAATAGACCCTCAGCATAGACCACGACCCCCACTGGGTTCCCCTCTCTGACGAGGTATCTTCCTCTTCTTTTCTCTTTTTTCTTCTTCGAATTTTCCCGACCTACTCACTAGCCGCCCCTGTCATCCGACCATCCCACAAGCTTCGCAACTCCACCCTCATCTTCGCCGACCACCACTCCCTTCTCCAGACCCTCCTCTGCTCCGACTCCCCTTCTTCTCCCCTTCGCCGGAGAAGAGGCACTTGGGCCTCCACTTCCCGACACCCCACGACCCCCACCCCACTCACAAAACACTACCGCATGCTTCAGCTATTCGAATCTAACTTCTACAGATACAAATCTCTTCAATGGCCGGAGTCCGCATCGGAGCTCCTTCGAGCTAATATCCTCCGATGAAGCTTTAGCCTAGGCTCCTCACGTGCAGAGCACTGAGGGCTTGGGCAATTTACACGAAAGTCCCTGAACTTTTCGATAATTGCATAATGGTTCCCCAGGCACGTGCTTCACGTGCGTGCCTGGGTATTTTACAGGGAGGCCCTCTCATGTTTTCAGAATTGCAAAAAGGTCCCTGCGCGCATGGAAAAATTACAGAGGACCCTAAGAGGTTTTTGGTATTTGCATTTAGGTCCCTTCAGGGACCTAAATGCAATATTTATCCTTTTATTTCTTGCATTTTTATTACAATTATGCCCCTGCATTGTTTTCTTCATAACTTGAGCATCGTAGATCCAAATTACATGATTTTAGTGTCGTTTTGATCCTTGTTTCCTCATCTACATCATGATATCTTTAATTTTCTCATCTGCCACCATTTTACATGAAGTTAATTTTTTTGTTAGATGATGACCCTGCTCTACTTGTCCTTGCTCTGATTTGATGACTGATTTTATTGATGTGACCAAAATGACCCTGATTTCAATTTCTATTATGTTGCTCATTTTCAGTGATATTTTTAGGGTATATTTGTAGTCTTTTATTTAGCATATATTTAACCTTGCATGCATCATCCTATAATTGCATAAAAACCAACTAAAAATTGCATGCTTCATTTTATTGCATTGTATTCTACATAATGCATCATGCATTTTCATGAAGACCTAAAATTGAGAATCTATTCACACTGCTCTTAATAGATCAAAAATCAATAAATAAATAGAGTAGCTCGTGTCCCTGTGTTCGACCTTGGTAGACTTGCCAAGTATAAATACTCCACAACATTTAAAGGATTGTGATTTTTGCTGAACCGAATTTGCCTCCTATAATACGGCATTCTCTTATTATTAAAGAGGAAAATTTCACGTTCATCAAATGGCACCGTTGTCGGAGAGATAACTTAACTTAATTTATTTGTTGAATTTTGATTTATCTTTGTTGAATATTTTCAAGATTTACAGGTCCTCATTTCATGCATCATTTCTTACATCATGTCTGCTGATTAATTTCCTCTGTATTTTTCTAACTTTTCTCTTTTGTGGCAGGCCCCATGAAAATCGAGGATGCTTGATCTTCATGGAGGCGTGAAGTCGGGAGCTTCCGCTGAAGAGGCCGCAAAAAAATTGGTAACGAAATTTTAGGATCTTTTATCAGTTAGCCTGCATTAGCATACTGTAAAAAAAACTTGCATGTGCATATTTATTTTTCCTCAGGGCTTGCATGTTGTAAAATGAAAAAAAGATCACTTGATAATCTACCCCCCTCCCACACACTTGCACATATACACTCACCCCCCTTCTCTGTATATTTCACAAACACATACATACACACACACACTCTCTCTCTCTTGCTCTCTCTTCGATCACCCTCATTTGTAAAAATATCCATCCCCTCTGCCCTTGCATCGCAGTGTAATTATTCCTCTAAACACAAGAACCCTGCCCCCCCTCACTCAGATCCGTTACTTAGGCTATTTGTAGCCTAAGTATAGGTGGGGTCCGCCTAGTCATCCATCCCTCACGTTGTCTTCTTATACTTAAGTCAATTTTTGACCTAAGTATAGGGGGATCGTTCTCCTCAGTTCTGTTATATCACCCTATGTTTGACCAAGCCATGGCTTCATATCAATTGTGCTATGAGGACATAGCAAAATTTAAGTATAGGGGGGGTATACCGTATTACTATATATCTACTTTAGCCATAACTCGTATTTTTAAAGCATTTTGAAAATTCTTTCTCAGGCTTGGTTTTAGTATTCTAGTGAACTGAGTTTTGTAAAAACCTTGTAAAATTGTGTAAATAATCCTTTTAAAAAATTGAAAAATGAAAAATCTTTTTTTGATTTAGACTCTGACTACTAGGCTTAGTAGATACTTTCAGTGAGGGAACTTCGGTCTCCTTTAGCAGAGTGGGTGGTTTAGAGGACACTGTATATGGCTCCGTCCTCAACTAACACGGGTCCATCTAACGACTCGTACTTACACTCATACTGGCTGAGAGTAAATACTTTTATTCATTTGAGCCTCGGCCAGTCATTGTATCTCCAAAGCATTAAAAAAATGAATGAAAAATAAAATCCATAAAAATCTGCAAAAGCCAAAAATCACTAACTAAGGAGTTGGTGTATTCCTGACACAAACACATTAACTCAAGGCTTGAGGATTTTTAGGACACTTGATTTTTGTGATCTTGAGAGTATGAGTTAACATGCCTTAGTCAATAGGGTTTTGAACTTAATTATCCACAATTTCCTAGTTTGAAAGATTGAGCGATATATTGCACTCTTCATCTCTACCTTCAAAAAGAATATGATCAGCACAATCACTTTCACAACTGCATGATTGATGAGATGAGTTGAGATATCACTTGAGGAACTAGGACGAGATTTGAGTTTAGACCCGATCTAATGATATTCAAGGATGGGATAAAGTTAATGAAGGCTTCAGAAAACCTGAGTGTCAGCAAAACCCAATCCAGTATGTGAACAAGATTCATATGCTAT
This sequence comes from Ottelia alismoides, assembly GCA_037367405.1. Classification (NCBI taxonomy): domain Eukaryota; kingdom Viridiplantae; phylum Streptophyta; class Magnoliopsida; order Alismatales; family Hydrocharitaceae; genus Ottelia; species Ottelia alismoides. The sequence goes on from JAZKJV010010473.1 coordinate 201,143, forward strand.
CTCTTTGATATCTACCTATGTGCCAGGGTGTGATGAAACTTAATGAAAATTGTTGATCAGCGTGCGCTAACTTTTGGTAAAACCACTGGAGCTAGCCAACAAAAGAAAAGAAAAGAAATGTCAAAGAAAAGCTCTATCATCCAAAGTCAAATTACAAATGAGCTTTCACTAATGGCGAGCGCTCCCAAACATTTTCAAAGTGTCCACTTGGACCAAGCACTAATTAGAACCAAGGAGTGGGGCTGACACCACAAAAAGGTCTCTGCATCGTAAGCGATACAAGTCTGGGTGTCGAAGGTATCTTAGATACTCAGAAAAGACACACCCCGGTGTACTCCCAGAAAAACAAGTGCAGACGACCCCAACTCTCTTGACGGACACATTGATCAACAATCTAAAAATTTACATGTGTTGAGTAAAAAGGCACTCGAGAGGCCCCTTGTTCCAATATGAGGGAGAGAAAATCAGACACAATCTTATGCCCTCCATCATATGACCGTCCATCTACACTTTCGAGCCTGACAAACTAATGAGACGGTTGACTGAATAACGAATAGACTTATTCCCTAGTATTGAGGATAAGGCCTAAAGAAGAGTCTTTGAGACTGGAACTTTGGGTGATGCCTCGACTCGATTCTCCTGAAATGCAATACACTTAATTTCATATCCTTATATATATGTACAAAAAGAGAGTCTGATAATTAGAAAAGTTGGATTCCTTCTGACTAAGGTTTGGATAAATCAAGAATTTTAGGATCACTTAAATTTAAGGGTCTTCGAAAAATTGAGCCTGGAAATCTTCACTTGCACTGTCAGGAATTAATCCGACTCCTTCATTCTTTCGATGCTCGAGGACGAGCATGGTTTAAGTATAGGGGTATGATGAATCTCGTATTCATCATGCTTAAATTCATTAATTAAACCCCTATCTTAATCAATCCAATAAAAATCTCCATTAATTCTTTATTATTATCTTATCTTATATTGTGTATAATTAACCCTTAGATAATTGTATTTAATTACATTTTATTTTCTTTGTATTTATTTTCTCATAAAAAACCCCTAAAAATTAGGTAGATCAATTGTCCATAACATCACTAACCCTTTAAAATACTAAAAATACAAAAACAAATTAATAGATAAAATTCGATGTTTTTAGCCCTTTAAAAATACCCCCAAAAAATACTTTTTGCACAAATGACCTCTTTTGGCTTTTTGTCCAACAAGAAACTTGTAGATCTCGTCGAGACGAGCAACTTTCATGTTTTGACTTTTTCCTGATTTTGCCTCTAACTATTTATTTTGTATTTTTCTTTGTTTTTATATTTTCAAATTTTCTGGTTGGGCCACATGGCGCTCTCTGGAGCCACGACATGGCCCGCCTCTTCTCTTGCCACCCGGCTCCTTCCTGGCCCGTCCGATCTTCACGCCCCGCCTCGATCTCAGCCCTCCACTACCGCTTCATTCCCAACCGTTGGATCTAGCAGCCAGACCAAATCACTGCCGCTCATCTGCACTTCAACTTCAGCCGCCCGATCCCACGTGTATCCTACGGTCCACCGCGCTTCACGTCATTCCACTCTTTCTAACCGTTGGATTTCCGCCAGGTCACATCCTAGCCATCTGTCACCACTTAACCCTCCATTGCTGGATCAGATCCCTGATCTGATCGTAGTCGTCTGCCCACGCTACCATCCTAGCCGTTGGATTGTGTGGTCCAACGTCTCAAACTTCGTCTTCCTCCTCCGTAACGTCCCCCTCCCAGTCGTTTAACCTCGCAAGCTAGCCGTCCCCTTCTATTTTTAGCCCTCGCCTCCGGCCACTTCTCCACCACCTAACAGTCATTCCGAGTAGCCCTACGCCAGCCACCCTCGCGTAACTCCCATAACCCCCCTCCATCACTCTCCTTAACCTCCACTCCTCTTGCAAAAATGCCTTGTCACCACATAACTATCGACCACCCCCTCCTATAAAACCACCTCCCTCCGCTCCAAGCACCCTCGTCCGTTATTCACGTGCCTAAGGCCTAGCTACCAATCCCTCCTTGTGACAGGAGGAGGCAAAATCGACTGGCGATTATGGTCAAAGACCCAGGTGTCGACCCACGGTAACTCACCGTATAGTTCCGCCTCACCGGCGGTAGCCAAGATCCCTGGAGGGGTATGCCAGGTTGAGCCATAATCGGAGGTCGAATAGACCCTCAGCATAGACCACGACCTCCACCGGGTTCCCCTCTCCAGCGAGGTATCTTCCTCCTCTTCTTTTCTCTTTTTTTCTTCGAATTTTCCTGACCTACTCACTCGTCGCCCCTGTCATCCGACCATCCCACAAGCTTCGCAACTCCACCCTCATCTTCGGTGACCACCACTCCTTTCTCCAGACCCTCCTCCGCTCCGACTTCCCTTCTTCTCCCCTTCACCGGAGAAGAGGCACTTGGGCCTCCACTTCCCGATACCCCACGGCCCCTATCCCACACACTAAACACTACCGCACACTTCGGCTATTCGAATCTAACTTCTGCAGGTACAAATCTCTTCAATGGATGGAGTCCGCATCGGATCTCCTTCGAGATAATATCCTGCGGTGAAGCTTCGTCGACCTCAAGGTCTGATCATTCCCGGAGCTTGGACGGGTCCCCACCATCCCCGCTAGCCATTCAGCAACCTTCTCTGACTTCCAGACTAGCCGATGGAGCTCGTAGGAGCTATAGAGGGTACGCCGGAGCATAGCCTCCTCCGGTGGCCCGCAGCGGTGGACGAAGAACAGTTGCCGTCCGATTACCCAGATCGGACGGCTCAGATGATGACATGTGGAGGCCCAAGCCTGAATCCAACCCAACAGCCTCGGGTGACCCCAACCAAGATCCGAGCGTCCATATGCCTCCACGTGTCCCGAGCCAGCTACGCCTCCCGAGCCTAGTCTCCTCACGTACATAGCACGTGAGGCTTGGGTAATTTACACGAAAGACCCAGGACTTTTTGATAATTGCAGAATGGTCCCTAGGCACGTGCCTTACCTACGTGCCTGGGTATTTTATAGGGAGGCCCTCTCATGTTTTCAGAATTGCAAAAAGGTCCCTGCGTGTATGGAAAAATTACAGAGGACCCCAAGCGGTTTTTGGTATTTGCATTTAGGTCCCTCCAGAGACCTAAATGTAATATTTATCCTTTTATTTCTTGCATTTGTATTACAATTATGCCCCTGCATTATTTTCTTCGTAACTTGAGCATCGTAGGTCCAAATTACATGATTTTAGTGTCGTTTTGATCCTTGTTTCCTCATCTACATCATGGTATGTTTAATTTTCCCATCTTCCACCATTTTACATGAAGTGAATTTTTGTATTAGACGATGACCCTGCTCTACTTGTCTTTGCTCTTATTTGATGACTGATTTTAATGATGTGAGCAAAATGATCCTGATTTCAATTTCTATTATGTTGCTCATTTTCAGTGATATTTTTTGGGTATATTTGTAATATTTTGTTTAGCATATATTTAGCCTTGCATGCATCATCCTATAATTGCATAAAAATCAACTAGAAATTGCATGCTCCATTTTATTACATTATATTCTACATAGTGCATCATGCATTTTCATGAAGATCTAAAATTGAGAATCTATTCACACTGCTCTTAATCGATCAAAAATCAATAAATAAATAGAGTAGCCAGTGTCCCTATTTCGACCTTGGTAGACTTGCCAAGTATAAATAATCCACAATATTCAAAGGATTGTGGTTTATGCTGAATCGAATTTGCCTCCTGTATTACGACATTCTCTGATTTATAAAGAGGAAAATTTCATGTTCATTACCATCTCTACGACATGATGCCCCATTGAGAAAAGTTTTGGTAGAATGTAAAATAGCATCTACATCAGTTGTAAGAGGAGTCTCTAACATCAAGATATCTGGCAGGGAAAGAGGCATCTTATACATATGTTCAACCTCTAAGGCCTTCATGGTGTCTTCATTATACAAAGCCACTCTTGAAGAGCATAAAACTTTTAAGGTTGCCGTAAAGTGCCCATCTGACACTTTGTGAAGACACTATCTGATTTTGTAGCTTTGATATTTATTCTCCTCCAAGGAGTTGTTCTGATTATGACATGAAGCCTCAAGTAGATATTTTTCAAAATATCACCCACCCACTTGGTGAAATCGTCTGTACTGCCTCGCGTAGTGAATGAGCTCAGAATAAGTCATTGTTTCAAGAACTTTCTAATGTTAGATCTTCTATCTCACCTATTCATAGGCCTAAAAACCTATAAGGTGCGGCGAGGAAGAAGTAGCAATCTCACCCAAGCATGAATGAATCCCGACCCGATAATAACTTGATATAGAGTTGTTTTAAGAGCATGAGAGAAAGCAAGACGACAACTGGGAGGGATGCTTTTAACTATTGTGATAGGATCTTTGAAAATATGATCAAGGAGCATAGTATCAACAACCAACCCATCTGTGACATCATATACAATAGGTAGGAGGGTTTTCAAGATGCCGATAATGTGCCCCTGAACCAATCCGTGTCATGTGTAACTCAAGCAAGACCATCATCATGATGGTAAACACGGCTCACCGCTTGTATCTTCATGCACCGCCCATACAACCATTGATCAAGATCCCTCAAGTTCCATTCTAAGGCAATATAAAGATCAAGATCATTCCTGATGGTGTCTCGTAAAACAATAGCATGCTCGTCGATGGAAAGATGTATGGAAAGATGTACCCTCTTGATATGAGAGATTAAGCGCATAAACCCTCTGCTCCCTTCCCTACCATCCGGGCAACAGTGAAAGTTCCAAAATAGGCACAATAAACAACCTGTACAACGTGAGACTGCTGAACAAGATTGCAAGTTCTCATAATGCGTTTGAGGTGTGAAGGCACATGGGATAGGAGGAATCCCTCCTTCTTAGTCAACCATAGTGGAGGCCATCTTGATGGGAGAAGGGGACACCAGCGAGCAGATGCCGCTGCACGTCAGGATGCGCGAGAACCTCTCCGACGATGAAAGACCAAAACTCCTCAACACTGTGGTGGAGAAGTTATTGTGATCATGGCAGAATGGGTGGGTAGAGGCAAGGGGATACTGGGCACGTAGAGATGGGGGTTGTTGGGCACATAGGTCGCTGATCATGGGCGGTGCTAGTCATTGGCCGGGGAGCTGAAGGGGCAGAAGGGCAGAGGGAGAGGGGGGAGGGAAGGCCTCGGGCTGAAAGAGGGAGGTCACAGTGAAGGGGAGGTAGGGGGATGGGGGAGGCACTGAGCGGAAGCGTTAGGGGAGGTGTTGGACAGAAGGAGGAGGCGTTGGGGGAAGGGGGGGCTCATGCTGAAGGAGGAGGTCACGAGGAAGGGTATGGGGGCGGCACTGGGCAGAAGGGGGCGGCACCGGGAAGAAAGGGGAGGTCATGGGGAAGGAGATGTGCAGGACTGGGGGAAGCGTTGGGGAGGTCGCTGGGAAGGGGGAAGCACTGAGGAAGTCACGAGGGGGGAAGGGGGAGGCCTCGGGCTGAAGAGGAAATTCACGAGGAAGGGGATGCGGGGGGTTGGGGGCGGCGTTGGGTGGGGGGATAGGGGAATTCAGGGGACTAGGGATGCCATGATGCAAGTGGTTGGGACGGTGATTTAGCCGGAGATTCGGCGGTCTTAAGTTCTACACAAAGCGGGAACTCAGTCGAAGCGTTGACCACGCAAAATCTCAACTAAAGTCAACAATTAACCCACAGTATAAATATCAAGAAATGAAAAATAAAGTGGAGTTAAAATTTATTTTTAACTCTACATAAAAGATGTATAGATGCAAGTATGTAGAGAGTTCGAACACAGGGAGCAAGGTAGGATAGATCAACAAGTGTGTGTGCGAATGTGATGTATTGTCTACAAAATGCAATGCAAATGTTTTTGTGAGTTTTTAAATTTTTTTAATTTAATTTTTAATTTTGTATTTTGATTTTTAATTTTCTGATTTTTTCCTTTTTATATTTTATATTTTTATATTTTCTTTTTCAATATTGGAATATATAAACAATATAATAAAAGAGGTGCTAGTCTATTTATAAAAATAGAGAAAATAGTCAAAAATTAAGAAATAAAATATTTTTGGACTTTTTAAAATTTTCTACTGTTTTTGTTATTTTTGGGGATTTTTCAGTAGATTTTTGGTATTTTTAAAAGGCAAAATAAAGAAAACAGTGAATTAAGATTCTGGCCGAAATTAAAATGGGAAGGAAAAATATCAAACAGTGTCAAAATTTTCCCAACTAATTTTAAAATAAAGTTAATAAAATAGGAAATCTACAGAACCTGAGTTTGTATTTTTTCTGATTTTTCTAGAATTTTTTAGTTTTTTTGGAAGTTTTTGGGTATTTTCTAATTTTTAGGGTTTTTGTTTTTAAATTTTTAGTGATTTTTGGAAGTTTTTAGGTATTTTCTAATTTTTAAGGTTTTGGTTTTGAAATTTTTAATGGTTTTTGGACTGACACTAGAATATAATAAAATAGACCTTAGGCAATTTTTTTGGAATTTTTCAAGGTGTTTTAATATTTTTTTTTGGTATTTTCTAATGCAAACAATAGCTAAAATGCATGTTTTTGATTTTTAATGAATATTAAAATGCAACAAAAATGCAATGCAAAAATATGGCGTGAAAGTGCGAGTTAACAGGAGTCTATGGTGATTTTTGTAGATTTTTTTGGGTTTCAGAAGTGCATGAAATAAATATAGAAGGCAAGCAAAATTCTGTGGCCTGGCATGGGTATTTATGCAATTAGACAAACATCCAGGGACAAAAAGGCAATTTTCATGCAAAATATTTAACTGAATATGCGAATTAATGGATGAAATAACAATAATGAAATCCGCAGGTGTATGTTCGCAAAAACACCAGGAAGCACGTGCTAGATCACGCGCTCCTAGCAGGGGTATGAATGCAGATCGCAAAAACACGGGGGCTTAACTGCAAAATCTTCACGAAGTATATAATGCAAAAAACATATTCATAGACTGAATATAAATAAATAATCCTCCAGGGGTTTTGCTTACAAAAACGCCAAGTCACGTGCGTGAGGCACGTGACCTAGCAGGGACTGGAGCGTAGTACCACAAAAGTGCGGGTAATATAATGCAACTTATACAAAATATAGTGAACTGCCTATGAAAGATTATGCATCACTATGTAAATACAAAATTTGGCAGGTATGAAACAAAATTACCCACACCAGGGGCGTATCCAACGGTTCTTTATATTCCACTTAAGCCACGTGGCACCAATTCGTGGCCCCGTACCCCTTCAACGCCAATGGCTGTGATTAGAAGGTCTCAGCGTGATGGACGGTCGCTGGCGCTCGTGATCCAGCGGCTGCTGCTCGTCAGGAAGATCAGGAGAAGATCGGACGGCACTGGGTTGATCAGGAAGAACTCGTGAAGAACTCGAGCCTGGCGAGATTGGATCGGCCATGGCTCAATCCTCAACGCCTCCGGGACCTCTCCGACAGTCGTGGCTGGTACCTGCAGCTTCTCCGCCACTCCCAGGTGGTTCAAATGTGGCCAAAGACCATGGAATGGCCTCGGGCACTCGACGTTTCTTCGGCGAGCCTGGAGAGTGATACCGAGGCTCAGATGCCTCCGTCAGGAACTGCAAGGAGGAGAGAACACATCAGTACCAAATAGCAGGCGTCCTGGCTTTTATTGGTGAGATATTGGCAGGTGGCGGAATAGATGATGGTCGCCGGAGCTCTAGAGCTCCGGCTGGGTGGCGATCGGCGAGGTGTGAAGCGAAAAGGAGAGGTGGAAAGTGAAGCTACGACTACCAGGAATGAAAACATGCAAGAAAATACAGCTAAAAATGAATAAAAGACATACCTCAAGCCCAGGAAGGGCGAGGGAAAACCTCGACGGCGGCGGGCACCGGAGGTGGATGGAACACGCGTGGCTGGCCTCGCCGCACCTCAACGGGGGTACGGGGCACCTCCCCTGTCACTGGAGTCGCTACTCATCCGCTCCCGGAGGTCTGAGGTTCACCAAATGCGGTTCAAAGATCAATGGAAGGTGGCGGGGGTATTTTGAAGGATGGTTGACGGGTGAGAAGAACGAGGCGATGGCGGTCGCTGTAATGATCCAAAGACCAAGGCAAACACTGGGCGAGCATCCTCGATCGTTGGGGAAGAAAAGTCAAGAAGAGTCGATCATGAAAGGATGTAACGGGTGGCCTCAAAAAAAGGGAGAAAATGGACAAAAACGCATCTCTGACATGAACAGGAGGCGGGTCAGAGTTGACCCGCGGTCAACTCTCAGACCCTCCTGGTTGGTCCACGTGGACCAACCAGGAAAAATCCTAAAAAAATGATTTCAAAATTCATTTAAAAATAGAAAATGATTTATCTAAATTTTAATTATAAAAGAAGAAATGTTTATTTTTTATGAAGTATTTTATAGTGATTTTTATTTATTTTTATGAGGTATATTTTTACAAGTTCACTTTTATACCCTTCATAGGTATATTACCTATATAATTTATTATTTTATTTTTATTTTGTGTTTTTAATCTCTTTAATTTTGTTTATTATTTTATAAAATTAGAAAATACTTTTATACACTTAATTTTATTTTTATTTTAATTTTCTGATGTATTTTGTATATTTAATAAAATATAAGTACAATTTATACATGTATAAGTATAGGTAGTATACCTATGTATCATATATACATGTATTTTTATTTTGTATTTTTTTAGGTTTTTATTCTGATTTTAATGTACATAATTATTATAAATAATATTTACAAAATTATAAAAATATAAAAATATAAAAAATAATGAATAAATAATAAATTGAATATTTTAATATGTACAAGTATACAATGTGGGTCCAAAACTCAACTTTCAAACCGTAGCTTCGCCAAATGCGAAACCATCGCCATTAAATAGCTTATTTTTAACTATATACAATTAAAGGTGAGTTTGATGCATTTGGAGTTTTCATTTGTGAGATACGGGTCTGGGAAGTTGGGAATCTGGGTTTTTATTCAGACCATAACTTTTTATTTGTACATTATTTTTGAATGAAATTAATTTTGCAAAATTCTTTATTTAATTATCTACAACTTTCATGTACAAAGTTTCTTTATTTGATGTATAAAAAGTGGAATCAAAAATAGATCTTAAAATGAATAAAGAATGAATTAAATAAAAGGAATTTGTGTTGTGTTTTGGTCCTTATCTCCCCTACTTTATTCCTCGTCGACCTATCCATCAAGATGCCTAGGTCTCAGGGTTTCGGGTCATAAAACATTTACAATATTTTATTCTTTTTCTTTTCTTTTATTTATTCTATAACTTTGGCTTTAATTACAGTATTTTATACACTAATTACATGCACATGCATGAATGCTAAGATGCTCTAACTAAGGGTATTTACATGCATTTACTAGGGTTTTTGAGGTCAAAATGATAGAATAAAGATGATGAAATGTGGATTCATCATCCCCCTATACTTTACCTTTGCTAGTCCCTAGAAAACACTTATGCGATAAGTGCAGAAAAGAAAACAAAAAAAGAAAAAGAAGAACTTGGATTTAGTTTAATTGTCAAACTTGTCTTCACAAAATCAAAGTTTGGAGCTTAAATCATACCTTTAGAATTTTAGTGCGGGCGGAACCTTAATGAGAACCGAATTTGAAATCCAACATTCCTTGAGAATCCCAAAACCCTGCCCAAGTCTCCTCAATAGCCAGGTCAGAAATATCTCAACTCATACGCAAACCCTTACGACTATGAATCTGACTCGTACAGTGTAAGTGATGGTGGCTCTCCCCAACTAGAATGACAAAGAAACTGACTTCTCCAGTACGACAACCCAATGATTCCCCAATCCAACAACTCCATCCTCGAGGAGCAGGGTATTCCCTTCTAAGTTCAAGTGGCAACCAACTTAAGAGGAGGGGGTGAAGAGAAGAATGTACGGTAGCCAGTGCAGCTACCTATCCTAGGATGCAAGACCAGTGTAGTCAAGTCATCCAGCTGCAGGCTCACATGATTTGGCTTTGGAACTCAAGCTTGCTTATTGGCTTTACAACATATGTACATACTTTGCAGGCATTTATTTTTGTACAGGCCTGACCATTTTTTTTGAAATACTATTCACAGTAGCATTTACATAAGGAGTTTTTCCTCTTGAGCCAGTAGACTATCCCTCTTTTGAAGCTTTATCGCAACCCACACTCTCCTGTCTTTAGACTTCCTCATCACTGGACAGGTTGGGGTGCACTTCCCTCCCTAGAGGAGGACAAGTGTTTCCACTTGTGTGCGTCTCATACCGGCAAATCCAATCCCCTCACCACTCCAACTGAGTTGAGCCATGTGAAAGGTGCAGGTGTCCAAGTTAGGTCATTATCAACAAGAGTCGTGCATGTGCTCCGAAATACTCTACTTAGGCAGTCAAGAATCCATTGAACTAAGTCCCGTGATCCTCAAAGAATTAAGTCAACTAGACCTGAAGTACCTCAAACCCAATTCCTATAAGGTTCCTGTTATTAGGTAGATTTTAAGGTCCAATCAAGCTCCAATCTCCGTATTTTACTTAAACTCGTTCAACTATCAAACTCAATCCAAAAAATGCTCATGATATGCAATACGATGCATACAATATTTTTTGTGATGCAATTTTCAAAGATTTTGAACTTTTTATGGATTTTTGAAAAGATGATGATGATGATGATGCATATGCATTTTGTTGTATTTTTCAAAGATTTTTCAAATGTTTTTGGATTTTAATTTTGCAAATGTTTTTGGGATTTTTGAAAACAAAAAGTTTTTGGCTGAAAACTAGGTACAAATATTTACATGGGGATGCTTCTTATATATACAAGAAGTGGATTTTAAGAATTTACAGGGTAAGTGATCAATTTTATACATATATATAGTGGATTTTAGGGGGATGTCAATATTCCTCAAACTTATTTGACACATGTTTTTCAAACAATTTTGAAAACTATAGTCCAAAATAGTTTTTACAGACATTTTGCAAACAGGTACACACATTTGAAAATCATTCTGCAAAGGTTTTACAAACATTATAATAGATTTTTCACATATTTTTGCAACCATTTTTCAAACCATTTGCAAATCATTTTCAAACATTTTATTTCACATAAAGAAAATAAATTTTTACAAACCACACATTTTTACAAAGGTTGAAAACATGTAACAAAATATTTTCAAAATAGTTTTCAATAAATGTTCACGCAGATTTTCAAACTATTTTTCAAACATTTTGCAAAAAACATTTTCACATGATTTATTAATCAGTAGATACAAAAGGAATTTGAGGAACAAAACACCTTTTTATTAGGGATTTTAATGAATTTTAACGAATGATTAGCCATATTATTAGGAAAATACGAAAGTACGAGTTATGACTAAAGTATATACATAGTATATACGACCCCCCTATACTTAGCTTGAGCTATGTCCTCATAGATCGGAGAGAAAAGAGAAGACATAACTCGTACTAAGTGTAGGCAAGTCTAAAGAATAAAGAAATGAACAAATGAATAAACGAATGAGAAGTTGGCCGTCCCCCCTATACTTAGGATCAAATAATCCTAAGTATAGCAGACTGTACACAACGCAGGGAGGGTCAAGGGTGGGAATGAACAGAGATCGTACTCAGATTGTCTCCCCCCTATACTTAGGGTAAGATATCCCTAAGTATAGACAAGAAGAGGAGACAATGGAGAGGATCAAAGAAAATGAAAGAACTCGGGGTGCACACCCCTTATACTTAGGACAAAGTACGTCCTAAGTATGGAAAACTGTCTAAAAGGGCGGCACCTTTTTGATAGATAAAGAAAATAGACAAGGAAAAGAAGAAAAGAAATCAACAGATGGAAGAGTGATATAGACAGATGTATCTATACAACGGAAGATGGAAGTGATCACCATGTACGAGATGCAGATGATGTGAGTCAAAGAGCACATCTCATACCAGAAGAACGGGGGCAACATCAATGGTTGGCGGATCATGATCTAGCTATAGTTTCAGGCGCTGACCATTGACACAGAAGGTATAGGAAGATGTCGGTTCGGATAAGTCAATACTGCCATTGTCATGTACCTTCCTGACCACATAGGGACCTTTCCACTTGCTTTGTAATTTCCCTGGAAATAATTTCAGCCTGGAATCAAACAACCATACTCACTGATCTGGCTCAAACTGTTTATGGCTGATATGGGAATCGTGCCATGTCTTCACTTTTTCCTTGTACTGTAGGCTGCTAGAAAAGGCTGTATCTCTCAATTCCTCCAGGGCTGCCAACTCTGCTCTCCTCTGATCTCCTATACTCTCGGGATCCAATAATAGCTCAGTTACTGCCCAAAGTGACTTGTGCTTTATTTCCACAGGAAGTGGCACGACTTTCCATAAACGAGTCGAAAGGGAGATGTCCCTAATGGATTCTTGAAGGACGTCCGATAGGCCCACAAGACCGAGTCCAAAAGCTGTGACCAATCCTTTCGGTCTGGGCGGACAACCTTCTGTAAGATAGTTTTTATCTCCCGGTTCGATACTTTGGCAAGACCATTAGTCTGAGGGTGATACAGTGTGGCAACCCGATGGTCAATGCCGAACTCGTCTATAAGGGCCCTAACCTTGTCATTGATGAAGTGAGACCCCCCATCTGAAATCAAGACTCTAGGTACCCCGAACCGTGAAATGATATTTTTCCTCAAAAATTTACACACAGTTTTAGCATCTGCGGCTCGGACGGGGATGGCCTCAACCCATCGGCTGACATAATCTACAGCGAGCAAAATGTGCTCAAACCCCTGACTCTTAGGAAATGGGCCCATGAAATCAATCCCCCATGCATCAAAAACCTCACAAAAGTGAATGGGTTGCATGGGCATCATATCTCTCTGTCCGCAGGTTCCCATCTTTTGACAGTCAGTACATCTCTTCAGGAATTCATCAGAATCCTTGAAGAGAGTAGGCCACTAAAGGTCAGACTGAAGCACCTTCTATGCTATCCTTTTCCCAAAATGATGTCCTCCTGCCTCAAGCTTGTGGCAGTATGTGAGGATGCTATGCTGCTCTTCTTGAGGGATGCACCTCCTCCAGATGTTGTCTCCTCCTTCATGATAAAGGACAGGATCCTCCCAATGGTAAAGCTTGGCCTTCGCTAGGAAGGTCTCGAGCTTTTGCCTGGGCCAATCTTGTGGAACCGTCTTGGCGACAAGATAGTTTACAATGTCGGCGTACCATGGGAGAGAGGTGATAGCCAAGATCGCCTCATCTGGAAATGTCTCTGTGATAGGTGCGCTGGGCTCAGATTCCTCAAGGTTCTCCAAGCGGGAAAGATGATCCGCCACCACATTCTTAACTCCAGGCTTATCCTTAATCTCAATATCAAACTCCTGGAGTAGAAGGATCCATCTGGTAAGGCGTGCTTTGGCATCCTTCTTAGCCATTAAGTACCGGATGGCAGTGTGATCTGTGTAGATTGTTACTCTAGATCCGAGAATATAAGATCTGTACTTATCCAAAGCAAAAACTACGGCCAGCATCTCTTTCTCAGTCACAGTATAATTCCGCTGAGCGGCATCCAAATTCCGGCTGGCGTAGTGAATGGCAAACAGCAATCCATCCCTCCTCTGTCCAAGCACAACCCCAACGGCAAAATCAGAAGCATCCGTCATGATCTCGAATGGGAGAGACCAATTAGGTGGCTGAAGGACAGGAGCCGAAACAACCATACTCTTGAGAGTTTCAAAAGATGCGAGACACTTATCATCGATAATGAACTCAGTGTCTTTCGTCAGTAGATCAGTAAGCGGTCGGGCAATACGACTGAAGTCCTGAATGAACCGTCGGTAGAAACCGACATGCCCCAGAAAAGACCGCAATTGACGCAAATTGGACGGTGCATTGAGTTTTCTAATGATATCCACCTTGGCCGGATCGACCTCCATGCCCCTGTTGGAGATGATAGGACCAAGGACCGTCCCTTGTGTCACTATGAAGTGACTCTTCTCCCCAAGACAATACAAGGTTCACCTCGATACAGCGTTGAAGCACACGGTCTAGGCAGTCAAGACAAGCATCGAACCCATCGCCATAGACCGAGAAGTCATCCATGAAGACCTCTAAACAGTCACCCACATGTCTGAGAAAATGGACAATATGCACCTTTGGAATTTCACGGGAGTGTTACATAGACCAAAGGGCATCCGTCTGAAAGCATAAGTCCCAAACAGACAGGTGAATGTCGTTTTCTCCTGGTCTTCGGGTGCAATGGCCACTTGATTATATCCGGAGTACCTATCAAGGAAACAATAATGACTCTTCCCAGCTAGCCTTTCGATAATTTGATCAATGAATGGCAGCGGGAAATGATCCTTTTTGGTGTCCTCATTCAATCGTCTGTAGTCCACACAGACCCTCCAAGAAGTGGGTACTCGGGTAGCGATCTCCTCTCCAGACTCACTCACAACTGTAGTGATACCCGTCTTCTTGGGTACCACATGTAATGGACTAAGCCACTTGGAGTTGGAGATGGGGTAGATAAAATCAGCGCTCCACCACTTCGATATTTCTTTCATAACCACATCTCGAAGATTCGAGTTCAGCCGTCGCTGGAACTCACGCGATGGCGTAGCGTTATCCTCAAGATAGATGTGATGGGAGCACAGAGCCGGACTAATCTCCTGGAGATCAGCTATACTCCATCCTATCGCCTTGCGGTTTCTTTCAAGAACCTCCATCAGACGAGATTCTTGTTCTCCAGTCAAACCTGCTGAGATAATGACTGGGTGCATATCTGGCTCACCCGCAAGGAATCTATACTTCAACGACTGTGGCAGAGGTTTCAGTTCTGGACAACTGGGAGGTGGCAGATCTGGCTTCTGATATGTCTGTGTGAAGGCGACCAGGTCTGCATGGGAGAACTCTCGCTCTGCGTGAATTTCTGACGAAGGGAGGCCTGCTGAATCATCAATAAACGACACTGGCTCGCTCTCCGTCCTAGCTGTCGGCTCAGAAGGAATCAGACACAACAGATATTCATCAAAATCATCCCAGTCAATGTCTCAATCCGAGGGATCTGAAGTAGAAAAACATGACTGAATATCATCAGCACCACTCGTCCCAATACTGTCAGCCTCAACGGTATCCTCGTCCAGGGGTGTGCTCTCCAGGCTCTCGACTGCCATTAGCTTTAAGTATGGTGAATCTGTAGGCAAGGCGAGGGTCTGTGCTACAGGATATGTCCAGTTGGATTCATCATCTGCCATCACAAAATCACACTCTTGGTGGATGTCTAACTCTTCCTCTGTCATCTGCGCGGCTTCGCTGGACTGCTCCGAGCATTCTAGTTCTCTGGCTCTGGTTTCCTCGATCGTCTCTATTTGTATGGTTTCGCCCTCTACGCGAAAACGTACCTTCCCGCTATCATGATCGGTCACCGCCTTGGCTGTGGCCAAGAATGGGCGTCCAAGTATGATGGGGGCATCGGTTACCGACTCAGGGATCTCCATGTCCAATACAACAAAGTCCACGGGGAATTTCAGGCCCTGAATGGTAACGACCACATCTCTCAATAACCCCTTCGGCCTCTTAGTCAACCTATCAGCAAACTGAAGGACTGTCCTGCTCCTAAGAAGAGGACCAAACTCGAATCAGTCGAGTAAGGCTGCCGGAAGAAGGTTAATCGAAGAGCCGCTGTCTAATAGAGTACGATCAAACTGCTGCTCCTGAATCTCGCATCTGACATAGTGAGCTCCTGCATATGGTCTCGTGGCTGGCAGTTTGTTCTAAATGGTGCAGCAAGTGGAATGAGTGAGCACATGGATCTGATCTCTGTGGTTTCCTCCTCTTCCTGCGGACTGTAGTCTTCTCTTTCAAATTCTTTTTGAAGAGGGGGATGTGCTCAAGTGCTTCATGTAGAGTCAGCTGAATGTGGAATCTGTCGATCATCTGATTGCTGAACTCTACCTGTTGGTCCTTTTTAGGATTTTCTCTTTTATTCCCCTTCGCCCGGCAGAGTGCTTCAGGGAAGGGGATAGTAGGGGCCTCCTCAAATGGAGGGCTAGAAAGAGGTTCCTGTGCTTGTGAAGGAATAAAATCCATACCATGATCATCATTCAACACATATGGATCTGAAATTTGAACAGAAACCTTTCCTTTATTCATATTTTTGTTCTTTTTATTGTTACCACATTCCATAGATACAAAAGGTGGTAACACCACAGAAGGAAGCTCAACAAAAGTAGATGTGGTGGCCTCACTACCACCACCGGCACCTGTCTTCGTGGCATCAGCACCGCGCTCTGGTTCTGCATCCAAAATGGTGGCATCAGCACCACCGTCTGCATCTGGTATCACGACAGCCTCAGTACCGTCGTCTGGAACTCCATCATTGGTGGCATCAGCACCACCGTCTTCATCATCATCCTTAGCGGCATCAACACCGCTACTCTGCTCATCTGGCGCTCCTGGTTCTGCTTGTGGCTGTCGCTCAGATGAGGCACCGCCGGCTGACATCCTACCGCTCCTAGTAGTCACAAAATCAGCATCATACAAAGAAGAAGACATGTCACTCAAATAGTCACTAGGAGAGGTATCCTATGTAAACTCTACCTGCTCAGACTTTCTTTTCAGATTGTTCGGGTTTGGTTCAATCTGAGCTGGTATGGCGGCTTTGCCCTTGATGATATCCCTCATCTCCTGCCAGAACTCATCCATTTCTTGCCGGAAGGATGCTCGATGTTCAGAGAGCAAGCGGGCAAGGTCATCTAGAGCCGGGTTCTCAAAAGTGGGACCCTAAGAATCGGACGGGTTTCCCTACGGGAAATGAGGTTGCTGCTGCTGGTTCTGGGGGGATGGGAGTATGACTGCTGAGGCTGCTGACGCTGCCTCCACTGCTGGTTGTGATAGGCGGGATGAGGACCATGCTGGTATTGCTGCTGCTGGGCGTACTGGGGCGGCTGCTGTTGTGGCTAGCTGTTCTGTTGTGCTTGAGATGGAGGCTGCTACTGAGATGAAGTGCCACCAGTGCCCCAACGGAATCCAGGGTGATTGCGATGAATCTCGGGCTGT
This sequence comes from Ottelia alismoides, assembly GCA_037367405.1. Taxonomy (NCBI): domain Eukaryota; kingdom Viridiplantae; phylum Streptophyta; class Magnoliopsida; order Alismatales; family Hydrocharitaceae; genus Ottelia; species Ottelia alismoides. The sequence goes on from JAZKJV010010473.1 coordinate 218,234, forward strand.
GGGTACCGATCGTACCAAATCCCATTGACTTCCATCAATGGCTCCTTCTCGAAGGATGGTGGAGGTAGAACTGCCAGTGGCTGTTCCGGCTGATAGACCACCATCTGAGTGTCCTGAGATGGTGGATGTGACGGGTAGTACTGTAGCAACGGGACCGGCTCTGCCTGGATGTGGTTAACCTGGCGGTATGAGGCAGAGGGTTGGAATGAGCTGCTACTGTCGGCATCAGCTCGTGACCTGGGAGGCTGCTGGGAAGATGTCTGTGCCTCCTGGACGAAAAGGATCTACGTCTTCAGGTCACTCATAGTCTTTGCAATCTGGTCCATCTGGGCCATTCCTTGCATCTGCTTCTTCTCGAGGATCTCGAGACGGTCCAGCTTCTCACTAATGATGCCCATGTCGGCTGCGGCTGATTCGGCTTGTGCTGCGGCTGCCGACGGAGTGTGAGGATCAGCATCGATGCGGGTGATGAATACCCATTCATCACTCTTTATTCTTTTATTTTAGCTATCTGTAAATAGCAATAATTATCATTCAGCATGCATTGTGTAAAATACAATAATTAGCATGTTTTTGTGCATAAATAAAAGAATAAAGAAATAAAAGAAAAAGAGGGAGATATTTAGAATAAATATTGAGCGACCTAATTCTAAGGAGGGCTTAGCATGGGCCTGACCGCAAAAAGAACCCAAGTAGAGAGAGATAGGGAAGCTCATGTACATACACCTATAAATAAATAAAAAATATTTTCCTCTTAATAAAAATAAAACGGGTGTGTATTTATTTGTATATATTTGTAAATATTAAATTAAAATAAAAAATAAAAATAAAAGAAAATTAAAAAGAAATTAAAATCCCTTCCTCATTGTATATAAGCCTTGTACATAGAACCACATACATATTTATTTCCCCTTATAAATAAATAAATAAAATCCAATAAAAATATGTACATATTCCTTCTTTCATGGTGTAAATAAATAAAATAAAACTCATAAAAATAAAAATAAAATAAAATAAAAATAAAAATAAAAATAAAAATAAAAATAAACATCGTATATATACCATGTATATATGTATATATAACTATTTATTTAACCCTTGTAAATAATTAATAAAAATAAA